>JAQMYK010000035.1:23962488-23986137 GCA_030014345.1 Clarias buthupogon | reverse complement strand
TTTTTTGTTTATCTTCTATGAGTCTCTCTCTCTCTCTCTCTCTCTCTCTCTCTATATATATATATATATATATATATATATATATATATATATAGATCCTCAAGGAAGTATTTAGAATCTGCAGTTTATCATTGCAGAAGCAAAAGCATTTAAAAACAATTATTTTTAATTTTTTTAAGAAACAAAATGCTTCTTCACGGAATCTTTATTTTTAGAAATGTACAATATAATTGATTTTTTTAAAATGTGAAATTATTGGAAAATTGAGAGTATGAAATTGAAAAAGCTTCCTGGCAGAGATGATTTAATGTTCTAAATATGGTATTTAAATTTAATACAATATTTGTTGCAATTAGTGGCAAAAATTGATTGAGGGTTTAAAAAGTATTAACTCCAATGATGTGTGCTTTAAATCCAAATCCTTAAGTTAAACATTAAGTTTAAACGTTTTTAGGATTCCTTACCGCACTGAATTATGTTACATGTCCCTTGTAACTGCTTCAACATCAATTTTGCGTTTGTGTGTGACACCGTGAGCCGGCTCCTCTGGTAGTGTGACCTCTCTGACCCTGAGTGACCTCAGTGCTAATAAAAGGAAAAGTGATGGTGTGAGTTGTGCCACAGTGTGAGCGCTCTGCCTGTGTAGATCAGGTTACAACGCGCAGCAGCCGAGGGATCAACACGTTTATTTAACTACTACAAATCACTGTGAGTAGACTGTCTTATTATACTTCCAGAGTTACACATTCACTCGCATTGCACATTTACAGCTTTACTGCTTAAACTGACATGTCTTGGATGATGGTTCAAAAGTAATATCCATCATTTGCTACCTGAGGTTTTATGAGCCCGGCTTTGGTTAAAGCTTGCAGTTCTCTGAGCAGTCATAAGAGGGGCTGTTTAAGCCTTCGGGTATGAACAGGGCTGGGAATGAGAGAACAGAGGTGGATGAGGAATATTGCAAAACTATTCAAAAAAAGGAAAGAAAAAGGAAAAAAAAAAGCCAAAAGCAAACATTGTGGCCTTAGAAAGCCTTTTGAGCAGCGATGTAATTTCCCTTGGCTGGCCTGCTCGCTCATTCCTCCACCTGCATTCACAGCCATCTTTACAGCCACTTTCGTATTCTTAACCCATTTTCTTGTCCAGTTTGATTCCACTTTTGTGGGCTGCAGAAGTTTCTCCTGCAGTGGTGAGGGAATGCTGGTGTGGGGGAAGAAATGTAAAGAAATTCTTGGTGCTTCCTAGGATGGAATGAAAGGTGAAAACTGGGCCAGACTGTTGTTCTCTCACGGGTATCAGGGGACGCAGTCCAAACTACCATAACTCTACAGAGATATAGATATACTGTATGTTTTCTAAGACATTATACTGAGCATTACAGTATCTACAAGCAATCAAACTCAACACAGACAAAAAAAAAATTAAGGGGGTTGCAAAAAGCTGGGCCAAAAATAAAGTATTCTTTGAACACGCCTACTACACTGTAATTTTCGTTGATGTGGGTTGTTAACCTCAAGGGTATATCTTTTGTATGTTTAGTGGACAATTTCCTATAAAGGTGCATAAAGTGTATCTTTAAAGCTTTAAATTTGGTCTAAGTATATACTATAAACATTTTAACAGGTACACTCCATCAACATTTACAGGTGAAATGTAACTGCGCCTCCCCAGCGACAAGCAATGGGTTTTTTAATTAATTAATTAATTTATTTATTTATATATGAGAGTATATGCACATGGTTTAATTCATACCTAGTAATTGATGTCCATTGGCATCTTTAGAGTTCTCACTACCCAGCACTTTCTACAGGTCTAGATCAAGGTGAGAGGTGCTGATCTGGTAGAATTTTGCTCTGCGTCATGGAAACGGTTTCATAGGCATATGAAACACTGAACAGGTCTGAGATCAGCATTCCGGGTTAATACACAGGGCCTCTGGCCTGCTAGCTCCTTGGACAGTCTCCAGACCTCCACACACCCTACTAGCTCATAATTTACTCATCACTCTACCATGGTTCTGACATTCTGAGGTCTGAGACACTGCAAGTGATTTTCTTTGTGTTTGAAAAAAAAAAAGCAGTTTAAACATAAGCAAGCTCTGTCTGGATGCACACCTGGTATCTGGAGAAGGCATGAAAATGCTAAAGCCGAATTTTGCACCGTGTTAGCGCAAGGTTCTCAGCAGAAACACATCACATACCTCACCCAAAGTGTCCTACGGTATTTATAAAAAGAGAAAATCTACCAGTTTTGCACGAAAGTATTTAGGTGTCTCTTAAATATATTCATATATATGTAATGTAATATTTAATGAGCAGTTGCTCTGAGATACTTCATATATACACTACCTATGGTGAGAATACAGGTTTCATTTGCAGTATATAATAAGTCAGAGCTATTTATACTGTATATGCACGTCGTATTTTACTGTACATAATCGTTTGCCTCATTCTGTCACTACATCTTTCTTAGCCTTGGAATTCTGCTGTACCAGTGTCCCCAAAAAACAGGAAGGGGGACATGTGGAGCGATGGTCACTAGATTCATCCCTGCCCTGGATTTAATAATTCAAGACCAAAAAACCTGACAGGAGACTTTCCAAGCAATGTTGGATTCAGTTTAAAATATTTTTAAGTAGCCTTGCAGAAATCTCATGAGATGTTTTGGCTAGCACATAGATTTCTTTTGGCGTTCATGTGACATTGTGACAGTAAAAGCGCTCAGGATAGATTGAGAGCAATTGAGCAATTGCGGTGACACGTAGGATGAATCACGGCATTAATATCAGCCTGGTTAGGACTGTCTTTAAGCAGATACCCACACTACGCAGATACCTACACTGAATATTTTTTTTAATTTATCATAAAACTATTGTCAGTGTTGGTCCTGAGTAAACAGAAAAAAATGACCTGTATAAATTATTTTATTTTACTTTCTATTAAAACATTATGGACAAGTCTCGATTAGCGTAATGTACATTTACTGTTTTCAGAACAAAGTGTCTAAGGAAAGTAACAAGGTACTTCTGAGTCACAGTATCACACCAGCGTTCACCCCCCACACTCAGTCAGAGTGAATTCCATTTTGAGGCTCACACACAGCATAAACCTTCACTTTATCCATTTTACTGCGAATTAAACTTTTGCTGCTTTTTCCGTCTGATTTTTACGGGAACCATCTGGGCCTGGCACAGTGTTGGAAGTGTGGCCCGGGGCCCTCAGGCTCTTGGCTGGAACTGAGCCTCTCATCTGAGTGCTGAGATAATGAGACTGTATATCGCCGCTGTCGATGGAGGCCTCGCACACATACACACCACTAATGCTTTTTACTGGCTTTTACACATAGCTCTCTCTCTCTCTCCTTCCTCTCCTCTCTCTCATTCACGCACACATACTGTGTTTTAGATCCTCACAGGATCCTCTTCTATTCTTTTCCTTTTTGACCTTATTTATCATTCTATTGTTTCCTCTCAAAATACTTTCTTTTTATTGTGCAAAAAAACCACAAATGGCTATTTTCTTTGTTGCCTACGAAGAATTCAAGCTGGGGATGTGAATCTTCATTCCAGTAAAGTGAAAGAATGTGACGGCAATGCCGAGTTTGGCAGGTGCACATAATTTTGGACTAAAGGACTGAAGTCCAGTCTGAACCGCACCTTCCTCAAAATTACTGAAGATTTCAGAGCCAACAATGCAAACGCTTAACGGAAAACTACATTCCATAAGTCCTTCTATTGAATATCTCTTGAAACAAATAACAAAAATATAGAAAAGAAAACGGCAAGTGTTTCAGATCTTCAAATCTAATCAAGATCGATTGTCTCTACCAGCACACTGTTAGAAATAAACTACCAAACAGTATTATTTTTGTGTGTCAGTGGGGTGTTAGTGTTGTCGACTTTTGTTCCTTTAATACACATATTTAACCTAAGTAACATGGGGTGTACTTATAATTCTCTTTTAGAGCCTTAAAATCCGTAAGGTCCAACCAATAATTTTAATTACTGGTTGAAATTATTTTGAAAAATGTTCTTGGGGGAAAAAAAACCTAAAAAAATCTCCTTGTTGGTACTACCCTAGAGACAAGGAAAAGTACAGTAAATGTTGAGTATCATAGATGGAGGAGATAGCCATCTCCTCACTGTGGTTGATCATTAGTTCTGCACGACACACAACATTTATTTACACTTTTATCAGCCACAGTCAGCGCATGGCACATCGCTCTGTTTTATTCTGCAGATCTTTATCTGAGCAAAATGAGCTGTAAACAATTTCATGCTTTGCAAGTGTGGCAGCTTTCCGTTTATACAGGGCTGAGGAAGAAAATCTGATCTTTAGATCGGCTCAGTTTTGGTCGTTAACTAAGAAATTTGGTCTCCAGCTTCAGCAGTTTAAATGATACTGTGCTATTAAGGCAGCTATAACTTTAACACAGGCTTGTATTTCTCTCCTAGTGAACAGCTTTAATTTCCAAACAGTGACCAGGGCTTTGTGTTTACCGTCTACCATTTTGTTATTGAGTGTAAGAAATAATTTCGATCTTTTCAAAAACATGGACAGATTAAAAATAATAATAATAAATAAATAGAAAACCAATAATAAAACCACTGCAATATATATATATTACATGCTACATAATCCACAGATCAACCTATTTGTTCAAAAAATATGTTTTAATAAATAAGCACAATTTCATTGATTGAAATTTAAATTCTTGCATAGAACAAAGGATTTTTTTGTTTGTTTGTTTTGTATGTAAAAAAAAAAAAGGCAGGGATCCATGCAGGAAGCTATTGCTCTAAATCATATTGGTCCCCTTAAAAGCTGACCAAACTCACAGGTAGCATTATGTACAATACTTTACCAAAAAAATCATATACATCTTTATATATATATATAATATATAAACTCTTCTATTTCAAGGAGAAATATAGTTTCATTAAAGATAGAAGATGGCTTTCATTTACTATCACCATAAGGACATTTAGGGTTAAGTTGTGTAAATGATTAAATATCAGTTATGCTCTGCTTTTCTACTTCTCCATAGAAGTGAAGTGGAGCTGTCCCTGATTCTGGGCTTCATCAGCACTTTGAGCCATTATTATGTAGCTCCGATGGTATATTTGGTCATAGCATAAAGCTTCACGGGTTCTTCAATAAATCCTTTGGTGTCTTCAGAAATAGTGGAAGTAAACAGTCTGAAGGAGAGAAACAAAAATGGTTGAGATGAATGTCATGAAGTAGCAGTTAATAGTGTATTTATATACAAACATGTCAACGTAAAATTTCAAACATAATTAATTAAAACAAACCAAATGTATTGTGTTTTTATGTATTGTAACAAATTATTTTAATATTATTCATATTATAAAGAAGGAAGTCTTGTAATGTTTTCATACAGTAGACTATATTAGCATGGGAAGTCATTAATGAGTAAGTGATTTGGTTGTAAGTGGGAGCACATGGCCTTCAGGAAAACACTTTTACACTTTCAACACGTTGCCCAAGCCCTGCCGTGGCATGACATCACTGCAAAATAACAGCGTGTTTTAATATAGTCATATTGGTTTGGAAAATGAGCCTCTACACCTGCCCTCTCTTCTGCTCTCTGAGTGGTGTAAAAGCACAAAGCACACAACAGATTCTCCTAGTGCACTGTGTGTGAGCTCATCCTCATCACTGCTCAGGACTGACTTTGACACTTATGTTCTTATTTTAATCAAACAAAAATGCTGAATCTGATATATCAATCTTATAACAAAAGCAACATCCCAAAGAACTTTTCTTGGTTTTAGTAAAGTATTTTGCCTTAGCACCATTATTAAAACTATTATGTGATTTATTGTGGCTTCTTTTTTCTAATCATCTGTATAATCTGTTTTATTCTGAAACTTAGTCTATCATTATTATTAAAAATGTCCATTTAAATGTATATACCTTAATAGAAAAAAAAAATTATCCCTGGTTTTTCATTTGCCCACATTTTGCAGTCTGTGTTTCAGTCCAGAAGACATTATAATATTTATGATAGTTTTATGATTGTAACGTTCACACCTAAACTTAAAACTGAAAGTTAATTCCGAAACTGAATAAAAACATTTTCCCCACAAAGAGAAAAATCAGCATTTAGACTAATTACTCGATTTTTAAAAAAACTTTATTTAAGTGCATTTATTTTTCAAGTGCAGTTCTTCTCACAGTACATACACACAACGGTTATTAGACAACTGTCATGTTTTCCTATTATTTTTGTCAAACACCTTACAGAAAAACTTCATTTTGAACAAATCTCTATTAAATGCTAAGAAATGGAATTTGTTACAGAATTTAGACATTACTAATGTCTAAACAGATGAAGCATTTCCGTAGTGCCTCTCTCCCTCATATTTTTCTAAAGAATAAGAAATGGATATTCCACAATTCTAAATGATTATATTGGCCTTTTTCATTTGTTAAACTTTTCTGGGGAGAAAAAAAAACTACAAAAGAATGAAAAAGCTTTATTTGTTGAGATTTATCAAAGGCATTATGGAGAATTCATTATTAACATTTAATTGTTAATTTAAAAAAAACTTATTATTATTAATGAATTATTAGTTGCACTAAAATATTGCAAAGCCTTTCTGAGGTATAGTTATAATGAAAAATTGCTCATTAAACCACACATATTATTATTATTATTATTATTATTATTAGAGCAGATCATAATCATTTAATTATTATGTGATCTCTATATTGTATTTTTTTATTATTATTATTTAACCTGCCAGTGACGCTGATGTTAGCTTACAATGTTCTATTATTTATAATTTAGTTTATTCCATTTTAAGGCAGGAATTAGATTAAATTTTAGAAGTGAAACAGAGTTCCAACGTGTGTTGTGTGTGTGTGTGTGTGTTTGTGGATGCTGCATGCCTGTACATACCCATGTGGCATTGTGCACGGCGGCGCGCTGTGCTGCTGCTCGTTAGTGCGAGGCGGACATGGACCAGGCTCCCTCCATGCGCCACACCGAAAACGCGTAACTGAGTCTCTCGTGCGCGACGTAGCTGCAGCTGGACATCTTGCTGTCCATCTCGTCGCTCTGCAGCACCTGATAGAGGAAGTCAATGTAGCGCGACGCCAGTTTCAGCGTCTGGATCTTGCTGAGTTTGTCGGACGGCAGCGTCGGGATGATCTTGCGCAGAGACGCGAACGCCTCGTTCAGAGACTGAGTCCTTTGGCGCTCGCGCACGTTGGCCAGCACGCGCTGGTTCTGCAGCTCCTCGTAGGACTGCGCGCGGCTCGGGCTCGGCTTCTTGCTCCGCTTCGTCGAGCCGGGACTTCCCCCGGAGCTGTCCTCCTCACTCGACTTCTTACTCGGTCTCCTCTTCCGGCCGAAGCGCCTGTGCTGCTGCTGCTGCTGCTGGCGGTCCAGCTCCTCCTCACTGGTCCCGAGACTGTCCACCGGAGACACCGGGGAGCTCGAGCTCTCTTCCATTTCTCGTTTAAAGAAATGCAAGGGCACGACGGAGGAAAACACGCTGTCCGCCTGCGGATCCGTGGTGAGGAAATAAATCCGTGCGGGATGACAACAGACTGAAGAAACGTTTGGATTTCCACCTCAGTATGATTGTGTATTCGTGTGTGTATGTGTATGTGTGTGTGTGTATGTGTGTATGACTCTTTCGCTCTTACGTGCACTACAGCTTACTCACTGAATGTTTGCGCCACTTTTCATCCCGTAGGAAGTTTTTGCCTAATGTTTTATGGAAACTTTATCCCAGTCTCTGATGCTAAATAGATGGAGAGGGAGGAGGGACCGCGTCCGATTGGCCGACACGCACACAGGAGGGAGCAGTGTTAGGTTACACTGAGTCTGTGCACACACGTCAGACAAGCAGCCTCATCTTTTATTAAAACAAATCTTTTCTAAATACCTGATAATAAATATAGGATAAGCACAGCCGACAATTCATCAGTTTTCAACAAAAGCAACAACAGGTTCATACCACTATTACTACTACTCCTGATAATAATAATAATAATAATAATAATAATAATAATAATAATAATAATAATGACTATTTTTATTGTTATTATTTGTAGTTGACGTAGAATTATATGCTATAGTAATATATGCTAGACGTATCTACCAAATGTTCAATAGCCGTCAATCTTTTTTTTTTTTTTTTTGCAGAACACAGCAAGAAAAACACTAACTCTACCTCAGATAAATTAAAACAATGATTTCATATCAAATACTTGTATGTCCATATTCTACCTGCCTATTATACCTGATGGTCCTGTCCTCTTACAAATTTTTCAACATGTATTCTGAAAAAAATTATTCAGAAACATTATTATTGTTGTTATTATTATTATTATTATTATTATTATTATTATTATTAACAACAACAATAATAATAATAATCATAACCATAATAATACATAATAATAATAATCATAATGATAATATCACCGTCATCATCATCATAAACATTGCGGTAATACACAGTGTGTTTATATTTCTAACTATTATTATTAGTAGTAGTAGTAATAGTAGTAATATTATTGTTGTTATAGTTATAATTTATTATTATTATTATTATTATTATTATTATTATTATTATTGTTATTATTATTATTATTATTAATAATAATAATCTTAGTAGTAGTATTAAAAGCATCATCAACAACAACAACAACAACAATAATATCATCATCATCAGTGCGATAATACACGTGGTGTATTTTTTTAACTACTACTACTACTACTAATACTACTTCTACCACTTTTATTATTATTATTATTATTATTATTGTAGTTGTTGTTGTTGTTGCTGTTGTTAATAAGAAGAAGAAGAAGAAGAAGAAAAAGAAATCTTGTTATCATTTTGATGCTGTAAAACTACAAAGAAAGTCATTAAATACGGACATTAAGAGATTTATTCTCCGTTGTGAATAACACACACTGACTCGGTTCATTCGTTTAATAATTCATGTTTTTTTTTAAATTTTATTATTGTTTGTTTCTGTCGCGCGCGTCAGCCCCTCGTGTATGACGTCAGGTGTTGTGCACCTTGCGCGCCGCACGCGACTCTATCATGACGCGAGTTCTCCGCTTTTCACAGCTCGTGACTAACGGCTTCATCTCCTCTTCACCGCACGGAGTAATGCACCGTTACTCGCTTCTCTTTATTAAAGTCGCGCATTCACATCATTATTTCCGGACTATCAACGGATCCTCATACATTAATATTAGTCTGTTAATAGTCATATTTTATAAGATTAAACAGGTGAGTTTGAAACAACAACCTGACTACATAATAACTTTGTCGATGTCTCAAAGCACAGTGGAGAATATTAAGGACGTTTATAAAATCAGGTTGCAATAAACAATGTTAGAATACAGAGTTTTTAAAAATCTGCTCTGTCTTCTGTAGAAGTGGTGGCAGTAACAGTATCAGTTGTGTGGCAGCATTAAGGTCGGAAGCTTTGTTTACAGACCAGTGTATGTCCATATTATACAATATTTACACCAACAGGTTTCACTATCTTTCATTATTTTTCCCCCTTCCAATATACCAAAGTCACCAGCTGGTTACGAAGCAGTTAATAAGCCAAGCCTAATTTTCTCTTCTCAATGCACATGTCATGTCTCATATTTCATCATTCAAGGAAAGAATCCAAACCCTTCTATCTGTGTGATAGAGTAAACTGGGTTTGATTAATTTTCTTTTTATTAATATAAATAAACTTTTTCCAATTCAAATTGTTCTAATGTACCAGGTCCATGTTAGTCTAAAACAAAATAAATAGGCTTAGATTGAAGGTGTGTTTTCTGATATGTTCCTCTGAGTCTATTCTTTCAACCATGATGAAAGTCTTCTGCCTGTTGTTTTCCAGAAAAAAAAAAAGTCCAGGCTTTCACAATACCCCAACCACATGTCCAAGGCGGCCTGTTGTGCTGAACTTTTGGCAAAGCCTCACAAGTTCTGCCGCATCAATGCAGAGTCTGGACTGTCTCCTTGTACGAGACAATAATAATGTATGTCAGATTTCTTTTACCAGCGTCCAGTGCTTCAGAAAAGGCTGTTGGATGTTTTATATACTGGTGAAGCGTGGTCAGTTTTGTTAGGCTTTAAATTGTGAAATGCATCTTCTTTTGATATTTCATTCAATTATGAGCATATAATGCACACGCGAATTGAGAACAGGTCCCTGAAATGGTCACAGAGAGTACAGTGATCTCAAAGTCTATTCCAGGATCTTTAGCTTTAAATATATCTGAACAGTAAGGTCATTTTCACCACAAGAAAACCTTTTTAAAGTCACACTTGCTCTACTGTTGCTCTACATGAACTTTTGCATGGTGCTTATGGGAAAATTGGTAGCCTATTTTGGTCAGATTTCTGGGAAGTCTGAGTAGTTGAATGTGTATCAGAACTTTAGAATGATATGACTTGAAAGTCGTTCAGGAATCTGTTTCATTGCCAAAGATTAAGCCTGATCCATTCAGCCATAAAAAGGAAACCAACAGTAAAATCACTATTTAGGCTAATAATTTTAGATATTTTAGATCTTTCTCTCTCTCGCTCTCTCTCTCTCTCTCTCTCTCTCTGTCTCTTTTTGACACTAATCACTACTGGTAGCATTATTTCAGAACTAATTCTGACCTATGCAAGTGAAATCATCTCAAAATAATTAACGAAAGACCTGCATTACTCCATGCTTATATTCTAAGCCGCAGTTACACTGCTGGCAAACTGGTACACGATGAAGATCATTTATAGACCTTAATCTTTAGAATTTATGGTTCCTGACCTAAGAGGTGCTCTTTAAAATCCTAGCCAGGATTTTCTGGGAATGAAAGCAATGAAATGAGCTGATACAAGTATGAGAAGACTGGGTTCTTCACCAGTAGACCTGAAACAAGTGCAAGATGGTTTTGGAAATGACAGAAAGATATAAAATAAACATAGTAGAACTAAAAATCCAAGTAATGCAAAATGATCAATCATTTAAAAAATTAAAACTATTATAGTCCACAAATTTATAGTATTGACCTCAAAAACATTAACAAGTAAAAGAATTACAGATGAGAAAATCTATAGACAAGGTGAGTAACATAGTGACAATTTCTGTTTCTGCTTAGTGTCCTAGATATCTGTATCTGTGTTCAGAAAATGTTCACAAAAATGTTTTGTTTGTTTGTTTTTAATTAGATACGAACTGATTACCTCAGTCGTATAGGACTTGTTTTATTTTATTTAGCTTTTCAGCAGGTATAATCCAGTATTTGTGTGCATCTCCACATACATGTTATTTTCTAGCAAATTTAGCTGGTTCCATTTCCTAAACTAGTAGCCATGACCCTGAGCAGACAGTTACAAAGGATGATGTAAATAATGTCCAATTTTTCCAGTATGGTGCATTCATCCTAACACGGTCTTTGTTTCTTCTGGAAGCTTTATATCCTGAAGTGAAAATCAAATTTTAGTTGTGTCCTTTTGGATCCCAGTCCTGGTGCATGCCTCAACCAGATGTCTTGTGAAAAAAAAAAAATCCTACTAGAGATATGTTTATGCACCAGAACTGAACATGAACTCAGCAACGAGCATCCAACACTGTGTTCAGCACTATAATTGTCCAGCACTGGGGTCTTTTTATCTGCACATACACATGCACATACAATTTCATAATTTCATGTATTCACAAATTTGTTATTTAAATCAGCCCAGCCTTTTGAAGGTACAGTGTCCCAGACATAATTTAAACATCATCTGTCCATTCAGCTTTGGTAAGAAGATGAGAGAGTCCTGTTTCCTCCAACCTGCATTCCTCCATCACCCCTACAGCTTCAGAGAGACTCCATATGGATGCTGCAGATCCTTCGGAACATGTGCTCATGACGGCAGCTATAATACCATACACATTTCCTCACTGATCCTCATAGGTACTCTTCTTGTTCTCCTGAACCGCTGGGCAGGCTCTAGAGATGACCCACATCAGATCAAAGATGTGTAATGCCATATTTCACTCTGCTAAGATGATGCGTTTACATCTCCCTGACACCTCTAAATCAGCTCCACATGGCCTGGAACTCTTTAATAAGCTGAAATCCTTTCTGCAGGGGCCTGTCATATGCCTTGGCAGAGGTCTGAGGCGGCTGCTTTCAGGCTGCAATAAATAGAAAGGAAACAGCAGAAAATTTCTGGAGACTTTTTGTGTCAGTGGCAGCTCACAGGGTTTTAATAGTCATTTCCTTGAACAATCTGGTAGAACAAAGGTGGGTACTGTGTAGGTTAGAGGATGATATTGCTTCTGGATGTTATATGAAGAAAGAAGAACTGGTGTGATCCATAGAGGAGATGATTTGTTGGATGTGATCAGGGGTTTTACAGTCCAGATGTATCCTATGGATTGATGTATGAGGCCTTGCCTGAAATGAACTTGGCTGATCCTAAGTAAAGTCAGATGTGTTCTGTGTGTTTATGAATCTCGCATTTGTTGATTAGGTGTACAAAGTGGTCTTGTGAGCTTATGCATGCAATATGTTTTTCACACCAAGATGGACAGATGATGCAGGAAAAGTGGGAGCAGCTGTTTTTCAGACTCTATTAGTGTTACTGCCATCAGCTTGTGCCGGTGCTACTGTGTGTAGCATCACACTTACCTGTTTAATCCTGTGGTGCCAAAACATACACAAACTTTCAGCATAGTGTCCTGACTCTAAGCTGACATCCATTTTCTTTCCTTTCAAGCATAGTGTCAATATGTGCTTCACTGCACAGACTGTAAAGGCGGTGTGAATGTGACACACATGGGTGAACTAGGAGTGTAAACATGTTCCAACAAACACTGCTGTTTGGATACACAAGCTCTTCATTCGCACCCTTCCATGCAACAGTCAGGACAAGTCTCCACTGACAGTAGCACTTACTTTATCGTAAGTCATCTTTACTCAAAGGGAATCGCTTTAGCAAGAACATCCATTTGATAAGAGGGAAGAATTATTTGGATTATAAAGGACAAAATTATTTCTGAATGTTAAAAACAAACCTTTCGTAGGAACTTCCACCTCTGTTTGCTTTGTTATTATCTCAGAAGCATTAACATGCCTTGACCCTTGATGTATGCATGCGGTTGTAGGAAATTAATCAACGTTGGTGTAGTGTGCTCAAGCCGATCTACTGTTACCACCCTGATTATTTTTCATCAGTAGCGCATCCCAAAATGTTTCATTTCTCATACCACAAATATTTCCCACTACTTATTACTATTAGATATTTCGTCTATTAAAGAAATGCACACTGTGCATTTTATTATTTTAAAGTTATGTTAAATGTTATGGAATGTCAGTACTGGATTCTGTGATCACTTACTGTACGTTACACAGTTGCGGTCAACTGTACATCTGTGGAATACATTATACAGTTACGGTCAACTGAATGTCATGGGAATATTTGGGCTTTCAGTGATTCCTTTGAACTGGTCTTTTTTGCAGCAGAATGATTGTGCAGCATGCATCTTTAACAAAAGAAACACCCAATAATTTGGAGCACGCCTTTTCATTTCTTTTGTGTTTTCTGATGTCAACACGTTCAAATATATACATACACCGACTTAGACTATTAATTCCATGGTTCTGAAAGGCCCAGACCTTATAAACTTCCTGGTAGTGACCATGATTGACTCTTTGTGCCAAGATAAGAAAGGTTTGCTTGACATCACTCATAGGAATGACAAATTGCACAGTACAATGGAAAAGTCCAAAGAGCTCAGTGAAGATGTAAGAAAGATTGTAGATTTATACAAGTGAATAATGTCCTTTGGTGTAAGATCATTTCAAACAATTTTAAGTAAAAACAAGTTATTGGGAAGTGAAGGCACGTTAACAAGTTATGGAGAAAGAAAGTGTCAATCTTAGCAGATATGGAAATGATTCAAAGTGTCAGGAACATCTCAGGAACCACCATCACACAGGCCTGTTATGAAATGAAAGTTGTTGAAACACCATTGTCCCTGTCTATAGTCAAGCCAGTTTTACATCGCCATGGTCTAAAAGGCTGCTGTCCAAAAAAGAAGCGGGAGCCAAAATTAACACCTTTAAGCCTGACTAAAGTTACTAGCTGACATGGACAAAGAAAATAAAAAGATTTTGGAGGGAGGTTTTAATGAGGAGTAAAGGAGAGGCATTAAACCCCAAGAACATTGTCCCAGCTGTTAAGTGTGGTGGAGGTGGCATCATTCGTTGGGGCTGTTTTGTTGTACTGCTGCATTTCATGCAGTATTGATTATTAAACCCTATTAAAGATGTAAATTTGATCTTGTGTTATGTTTATCACAAGTGTCAGGCACTTACGTGCCCAATTCATTTGTCAAATGGATGCAAATCAGTACGCTACACCTATACACAAGGAAATTGACTATTCTGGTTTGTACATATCTCCATTTTCATTTTGTAACCCCCCTGACAAGGTGTGTTTAAAATCGCATTAAAGGGTCCTTCATAAATGTTGCATTAGGGAGTGTGTAACAGCTTGAAGCATTTAGGTTTGTTTAATATGATGCAGACTTCAGTTGCTGTGTGTGCTGTCAGGGCTGGATCATTGGAGGCTTTGCGTGGCTTCTCTCCAGGGTGCCAGGGGCCCCAGAACACTGCTGCCGCTGCTCGCTTTGATTTCAGCTGAGGTGAAGCAAATGGGCCAGAACGCTTCCATCACACACTCTGGATTGGGCTCTGACAGGCCATGCCTGCAATTCCTTATTATTATTTTTAAAGGAGAACAAGTTAAAGAAACGTGAGAAATTATTCTGTACCAGCCTAAATAGTTACAGTACATTTATTTGCAAATACAAATTGAGCTTATAGGATGGTAGACTGTTGCAAACCAATAATAGATTAACGTCTGGGAGTTTGGAGTTTGGTTGACTGGAAGTTCGAAAGTTTGGGATTCCATTTGGAAGTCCTGTTCTTGATCCATCAGGAAAGAAATATGTTAGATACATCTGTTACTTGAACTGTACAGTATGAATGAATAAATAGAAATTTTCTTTCTCCAGTTTCAATAATCTTAAGTCAGTCTCATGTATCAGTATTTTTCCCTTCCAGTTGGAAAAGAGTTCTCCTAGAACAATTGCAAACACGCTTAAACTTGCCAGAAAAAAATGTCATTCATACATATCTATAAAAAGTACAGTTTGAAGGATATTTTGTTTTCATGTTCAAATTAATGTACAACAGATTCTCAACAGATGAGATGTACGGTTTGAGCCTAAAGTAGAGTATTTTTTATTCATTTTTACCTTCAGCTTAAACATGTACATAAATACATGTGGACCGAGAATCTGACTCAGAAGATGAGCTGGTTAATTTGGGGGAAAATACTGTAGATCACCTACAGACAGGTACTCCTTTCAGTGTGATGAAATACTTTACTGTGTCTGCCAGATGATGACTCTTGGTTTGGTTGATAGTGAAGTATTTTGCTGATTTCACAGAACATTAAATAAACCAGTGTCATAGGTGCCATGTGGAAATATGACTGAAAATTATTAGTTGGTTTATCATGGGACAAACTAAATATGATGTTTGTAATTATGGAATCAAAATCAGTCCATAATCGGGGGCCTGGACCTATCAAGATGGGGTTCACCTTAGACGGTGGCAATCCATCATAGGGCCCACACACACACACACACAATCAAACAAACACGCACTACAGGCAATTTGGGAACACCAATTAGCTTTTTTGTCTAAAGTATGGGAAGAACATGCCAACTCCACAAACACAGGAATCAAACCTGATTCCGGTGGTGTAAGGCCACAGTGATAACCACTACGCCACCATGCTGGCTGACTCAAAATCAAGGAATCGAAAATGTTTCCTTTACGTCATGATTTTAAAGAACCTTTTCTGCTATCTTTATTTTTTACTGTTTATTCTGGTTAGTCAAACTCAGCATCCTGAGTGTGGGTCCCAAGCTGGAAAAAATTGAAGGGTTGCATCAGGATGGGCATTCAGTATAAAACCTGCACCGAGTCACATGTTCGAATCAGATGGTGTGCTGTGGCAAGCCCTTAATGGGAGCAGCCAAAAGAACAACCAACAAAAAATTCTTGTTTTATTTTTTCCTATCTTTTTCTTTTTTAAAGTCTATCCTAATTCAGCATTGCATAACAGTTATGTCTTTTATTGTAAAGAGTATAATACTATCCCGCTGCTGGCTGCATGGTTTGTGATGACATCTAAGTCATCAGTAACCTCCTTCGTCTTCCACGCAGCTTTTTCCAACCACAAGACATTTTTAACCTACTGCCAGCATGTAACATTCATTATTTCATTCACCGTTAAACTTTAATGGGAAATTCTAGTTATTGGTAGCTTTGAAGCATGGACAGGAGGCTGTAGCTCATTACTGAAGTAAAGGTACACAGCGCTCCCTCTTCTCTCACCCACACCCGTTTTTGAGCAGTATATTTTAATGAGACATGCACTTGTGACCCTGGTGCCAAGGGTAGCCTTAGGCTCACAGCACTGTGTGACCAGGTGGCCAGGACTCCCCCACTGAGCCTGGGCAAACACAACTTGTTTACCCTACTGATTGGCCAGGCACAAGTGAGTAACAGGGCCATGATTGGTGTAAACGCAAGACAGACATTTACAGTCAAGTGTAAGTCTGAAGTCTTTATGTAAAAAAAAAAAAAAGGACAGCACACAAAATCCTGCAGTTGTTCATACAGAAATGCTTTTTTGTTGTATAATTTGATCGATAAGAGTTATATATCTCTTAAAACACCTACTATGATGAAATTATAAATTAAACTCATAGTAAAATCTGTGATTTCAATTGGGGGAAAATGTTTTTCGTAATACGTGTTATTGTAATTTCAACAAAATAATGTGTATAGAAAAGACAAGAATTTGTGAAGATTAATAGTGAGCAAACGTAATGATAATAATAATAATAATATTAATAATATAATAATAATGTAGGCACGCAGCTGGTCTCAATCCTATGAGAGGATCACTCAACACAGTGTGCATGTGGAAATGATATTACTTTGACTGTTAAACATAGCTGTGATTTCTATAATCGATTTTTATGATGCTGCCTCACCAAACATTTAAATCATATTAAATTCATCAGTGTCATTCTTGATTTCTCCACCAACAAGTCTTAGATAACTATGACAGTTCTGCCCTACGTTTTCAGGTTTTTAATAATGCACTAGACAGTTCTTAGTTGTTTTCTTTGCTTGATGTTTTGACTAGGCAGGTGATTTGACTAAACATGTTTTGCCTGAATTCAGGTGACTAGGGATAATAGTTGAGTTTGTACCATATGTACCTTTTCTTATGGCATCATTGGCATGAGCTCAAACTGTTCAGCTATGTCCTTTCCAAGTGAAATCAATCTAATATGACGTTATTGCTTGGCTAAACTATAAGTTGTTGAAGTCGACATACAGTATTATATCTTCGTGTGCAATCTGCAAACAAAACGAATACTGTAGTTTTCTTTGTGATGGACAATCCAGGCGATTTTCTGTAATTCTGTTTAAACTGGATAAAAGCAGGCTGGTTTTGAAGTAGACACCATAAACACACCTGCCTCTTTGTGTACAGAAAGTTTCCTGTTGTTTCCCGTGTTAGCAGACTAATCACATGGACATTTGCTGAATAAAGCAAACCCCTTGTACGAATAAACAATCTGGAACTTGATACAGTTAGCAGGATGAATGGATTATGTGTATGAAGGCTATGAAGACCTTTTCATCCAGGGAGTGGTTATTACAACTACGGTGCCATTTATGTGCCATACCTATTAACAGTTAAAAGTATGTTATGAATAAAATGTAAAGAAAAAGTTCAATGTAATATGTATACATATGTATATAGAAACATACATTCATACACTTACCTTAGTTTATATAAAGCATTTAAATCCACATAAACACATAACAGCTCTCTAAGACTACACTTAATCTTGATATGTAAAGAAGTCATTTCAATTTTATTAACATGTTATTGTGTGCATATGTACTTGACATCATGCTTGAAGGATCTTTGAGTCATCTTTTATAGACTATGGAAAATATTCCACAAGTTAAACAGAAAGTTTTCCTGATTTCCTGAATATAATGGGAAAAAAGTGAAGTAAGTAAGTCCACTGTTTAGTTTAGTTTTTCCTTATTTTCCTTATTTTCAATGACCTTGCAACCAATGAGATTAAGTAACAGGATTATGCTTTCAAGGTAAATCCATTTTGAGTTCTTGCTAAACACTGCTGCTTTCTCATTTGGGATCATAGTGCAGTCGTTCAGCAAAGAAACCTTGGAAAAAGTAGATATTATTTCCTAAGACGGGGTCATTTTTTGGAACGGATCAATGCATGCTTTGTTAGATTCAATGTTGCAAAAAACATACAAGGAATGGATCACACCTCAGTTGTGGCATCATCACTATGGTTATGTAGTGATCAGTCATATGAGACACTTGATCTACAATACCTTTCCTTACTACACCTGGCAACTTGGAACAAACACAAATCGTGGCATTCCACTAGAGGGAGACGAGTAATCATGCACCATGGATCAATTATGTCAAATCGCAGCAATCCCCGCCACTGACGAATGGAAGGGAAAAAAAAAAACTAGTACATTCTGTACCTGCACAAATGACATAAGAATAGAAATCACTGCCCTGATCCGTACAGCAGAAAGAGTCTCCAATGAGGATCCAGAGATCTACATCTACCCAGAAGTGTAAATCACTCAGACAGAGTGTAACACTTGACACACAGCGTCCTCCTGGGCCACACAACATGTAAACGGAGAAGCACACTGCCTATGTGCTGTAATTGAAGCCTCTGTTATGGCAATAGCACAGCAGGGATCATGTTAGGGTGATCAATGGCTGGGACTGAGAGAGCCATCACACACCTGCCGCTGCGCCCAGAGACGGAGTTAAGGTCCTGTTAAGCACATCGCCCTGGAGGAAGGAGTCAGCCAAATGTATAAATTAAGTACCAGTCCCCCAAGACGAGGCCTGAGAGGCCGAAAAACCCGTCCAAAATTTTGTACGTGCATAGACACAGAGGCTGTGTAAAGCAGCAGGAGACTACGCAGTAAAGAGAATGATATTCGTTCAAGAGGTGACGCTTCAACCAAGCAAAGCCCAAGAGACTGCTCTGTTCACAAGAGGACGAGAAACCCTAAGACGAACTGGAAAGTTGAGTTTCAGTTCGTTTAAAGCTTTGAGTTTGACCGTGACTGTGACTATAATGAACTTCCCATACCTTTCCCTGGTCCTGCTTAATTATTTCCACCGAGAGCTATTAATGGCTACGAAATAGCACTTGCAAGACAGAATAGGGTAGAGACATAGCCCATGTCTCACCTGCAACCCAGGTGTGTTCTCAGACTGAGCTTTTTCACCTGCACTCATTTTTATAAGCACACCAGGATGTATAAGCATTCATCATATTATGCACAAATACTTACAAGGAAATCGCAAAAGCAAGCACAGTCTTGTGAGCGAACGGCAATATGCTAGCACAGGACAGCTGTGAATTCAATGTGGTTAGTGGAACTGATTCTTCTGAGCCAATGCAAACACATGCACCTGTACTAATGCACATTTACTGCAGACGTACATTAATTGTTTTACCACTGAAGCTTAAAAAATTGATACGGATTCATAAAGGCAAATAATGATAATAAAAACATATTTGTCTGTTTTTATTTGCAATCATATGAAATGACTTGGAGAAATAAATTCGTCCATTGAGAGTTTCAGCTGTTAGAATATTTAATGGAACATTGTGGAAAAGGTATTTAGGTCAAAATCAATTCTTTTAAATAGTATGAAGACAGTTACACAGAACAAAAAACCCCAGATGGGTGATAAATAAGATAGTGTAATAAATAATTATCGATAATTAAAGATCATAAATACTGTATATAAATAACATTTAGTGTTCCAGGAGGACTTTTCAAACACATTTATAGTTAAAGTTTATAATTTCGGTGTATTTAGTGCAAAACAACACTCCTATCTCATGTAAATATGATCAATGGACATGCTGCAAATTCTCACCCAGCAGCTTGCAACCACATTGAAACGCACACAAAACACTTAAACAGGCACCCCAAGATTCTTAGCGGTCCCCTTGTCTTCAAGTGTCTTTGCCCTACCATGGATGAAACCTGGTCTCATTCATCCTTAAAACATGACTGGAGTGGGACAGCAAAACACCGGGTCTCATTCTCTGCCCACAACAAATTAGAATATAAAAAGCATCCTGGATGCCAAGTGCAGACGTATGACATGGTGAGAAATGTGCAGATGTCAGTGTGCCATGATGCCAAGCTGCCAGTGAGGTGGGGGCAGGGGGGGGGGGGGGATGCAGGATCTCTCCCCCCAATCGGAGCGAGTCTGTCCCGCAAACTAATCCCACTTTATCCAAGAAAGACGAGCTGTCAGATCTAGAGGTGGAGGAGACAAAAGCAGGACAAACGTAAGCCTTTGGATACATTTTAATGACCAATGAAACACTCACAGGCTTGTTAGAGACAGGACTAACAACAGGAGCCGGTTATTCATTAAAAGGTTCGTCCGGATGAGAGGCTGCACTGAGACGCTGGTTAAGTAAAACACACAGGCTGGGCATTGAGCTTAAATAAAGTACTTCTGTTATCTCAAAGCTTCCGAGCACAAAAGCCAAGAATTAGACAGATGGGAATAAAACAACAAACATACTTGAAATAATGAACAATAAATACGACTGTTTGACCGTGTCTGTTTAAGTGATGAAGCCTTTTTTTTTTTTAGAATTAAATCTGCTCAGATATATTTGCATATTCCCTCTCAAGTAAAAAAAAAAAGTAATTAAGTGGAGCTTGGACAGCTCCTGCTCGCCATGATTGTCCATATGTGTGTCATGTCCCATTTTAAACAGAACATTAAATTAATTGATAAGGAAGCAATCTTTCATTAAAAATAATGTAAAATAAAATGTATGGAATTTCAGTAATAATGTTTACATAACACTAGCATTACAAATATTTGTACACGATTTTCTTTTATAAAATATGACAAGTCACACCTGTGTATACACACTTGTCAAACATTATATTAAGGAAGGTATTTTGTATTGACATAATGATTTTTTAAATTGATATTTTGTACATATATATTGCAATTACAACAATTAACAGTTTGTCTTAATGTGACACGCCCAAAATATTTCCTGAGGGTGAACGAGTTCAGGAAACAGATTTGAATAAGTGAGACTAACAATATTCATCTCTTATAATGGATGACTTGTGGAAGCTTGATTCGAGCATGAAATTTGGATTCCCATATTCATTCACAAATAAGGATTTTTTTAAAATTAGTATTTCAAAAATTTGATTCAAAAGTAAGATTCAAAAGTAAGATAAAACAGGCGCTTCCTAAGAAATGGACATCATGCATTAAACATCATAGCAAAATGTAATGGGTTGATCATTGATCAGTTGTCACTGGGCTTATTAAATAAGTAAAGCCAACATTCTATTAAATTATTCTGTACTAGTTTGTTCATAAGTTGTTGGATATTTATATTCCTTTTATCTTCAAAAGTGTAAAAAATAGCATCTTGTAAAAGATTAAACATGTCCATTCATGACCATTCATCAAAACAATCTATTGCTTATTTAAATAGTTCAAATATTATCGAAATACATTTCTATAATATTGGGGATAAATAAAAACTTATAAATTAAAAGGAAGGCAGGATCAAGCTTTACCACTTGTGTTCCAGATGGCATCGGTATGATTTTTGTAGCCATTCTTCATGCACTCGTCTACGTAAGCCTTGGGGTCGCAGCCAGACACAAGGATCTCTCGAAGCAAAGCAATGTACGCTATGGCCAGCCTCAGAGTGTCGATCTTGGACAGTCGCTTCTCGTAGGGGAACGTTGGCACGTGACAGCGCAGCTCCTCGAACGCAGAGTTGATGCTGAGCATGCGCTTACGCTCGCGGATGTTGGCAGCATGGCGCTGGACGCGGTACGGGTGGTGCTGAAGCTGGTGCTGGTGCTGATGTTGGTGATGATGCTGGTGGTGTGCGTGAAGTTTGGAGGCAAGGCGGCGTGGCCTGAGCTTACCCTGATTCTGCTCCTCTTGCTCTGCCTCTGCAGCCCCGCTGTCCTGCTCAGTCTGTGGGGAGCGAGACTCCAGCTCTGGGAAAGAAAGCTGTGCTTCGGGGAACACAGACTGACACCCGATGGAGGACCATGGAGAAAGTTCATCTGTTACTGTTGTGCCATCAAACAGAAAAGAGTCAAGCTGTGACTGAAACTGAAAGTTGGGGTCCATTTGGCCCCAGAAGGCAAAGTCTGTAGCTGCATCTTGGTCAAAGTCAAAGAGCATGTCCTCCATCACTGCTTTATTAGAATGTCTGAGCGATGTCTACCAGAGTGACTCGTGACTAAGTCCGCTTCGTACATCAACTTGTTGCTTTTATATGTGTACCTGCACTTGAGAGCTTGGCGGTAGAGCACTAGGGCTCTGTCCTCCAACTGGCCTCTCCTGACACTAAGCCCATCCAGGAGGGATTAAATAGCTCGAGGCCTAGCAGGGCTCACAGCAGGGTGCTTATGTCCATTCAGCGAGTTGAAAAAGACCTCATTAGGACACGTGCCTCCTTCAAGTAGCACTCTCATTGCCATTTAAATACAGAAGCAAGGGCTCATTCAAATGGATCAGCCGATCTTGAACATACAGAGAAAAAAACACGTGCACAATTATAAAGTTCTCTTAAGTCGTTTCCCATACTGCTCAAAAGATGTACCGATTTTTACAATAACATGAAAAGACTTGTTTGCAATGCACACATGAGCAGGTTGCACCCAGACTCTTAAGACAGAGCACATGGCCAGTAAAGAACAGGACAAACTTCTGCAACCACTGAAGCAACTACTGAGATGGTTTATTTTTATTTATAGAAAATGTTTTACTTTGCATTTTTGTAAACCTTATTATGATACTAAATGTAGTGCACTCTATTTATCTTATAGTGCAGTTCAGGACTAAGGTAGCCAAGCTGCTCAGAGATTGAACAAGCTGTTTTTATAAATACTTTATATAGGCTAGTTTTATTTTACTCAGGTTATTATTTAGGCCTATTAAATCATGCAGTCCATATTATGATAGAAAATCCCAGGTTATTAAGCACCATACACTGAACTACCAGGTAAAGATGTAATTGACTAATGCGTAGACTAGTTGGATGGCTTAAACAAACATTAGTATATATTATATAGTATAGTATAGTATAGTATAGTATAGTATAGTATAGTATAGTATAGTATAGTATGGTATGGTATGGCATGGTATAGTATAGTATAGTATAGTATAGTATAGTATAGTACGGTATGGCATGGTATAGTATAGTATAGTATAGTATACAGTAGTATAATATAGTATAGTATGGTACGGTATGGCATGGTATAGTATAGTATAGTATAGTATAGTATGGTACGGTATGGCATGGTATAGTATAGTACGTATAGTATAGTATAGTATAGTATAATATAATATAGTATAGTATGGTACGGTATGGCATGGTATAGTATAGTATAGTATAGTATAGTATAGTATAGTATAGTATGGTA
>JAQMYK010000035.1:23943084-23958084 GCA_030014345.1 Clarias buthupogon | reverse complement strand
ATAGCTCACAATGCAACATAACCCTAGTTGTTGCCCTAATGAACAGACTACACTGTGTGAATTTGACGTATTTCACAGTAATTCAAAGCAAAGCAGACTGCAAACTGTTTTTTGTGAAAATATCAACACAGCAGCAACCAGTGCAGCTACTGTACGTGTAAGAGAAAAAAAATATCTACAGACAAGTCTGGGTCACTTCAAAAACAAATCATCTAATGTGACCTCATATACAGAAAGAAGAACCCCTCTCCTTGGCTTGTTGCTCTCTCTGCTATTCTCTGGTGGGACATGGCTTGGCAGTAGCTCATTTACATAGACACTGAAATTGTGTGTTCCTAGGTGGGGTGAATAAACAAGAAATTAAGATATGGAAAAATGCATAATTTGTGGAATATTTCAGCTGGAGCATTAAAAAACACGTGTTGGGGGAGCTCTGGGATCTATGTTATCTGGAACGCTTGCCCTTCTAAACCAAAGCCTTAGCCATTTGAGCCACCACTGCCCAGTCAGCCAGTCAGATGGCACCACTGGATTAGAGGCATTTAAGGGCCTTGATTCAAAATGACCTTTTTATAATTCCCTTAAAGGTCTGAGCCCTCATGTCACAACCATGCTGATATTCTGCAACACTCCCTCTTGTGTCATATTGATTAAGTATAGTATAGTTTAATATAGAACAATATAGTGTAATGTACTATAGCATGGTTTAGTGTACCTTAGTATTGTGCAATGTACTATAGTATAGTATTGTATAGTATCGTATAGTATTGTATAGTATTGTGTAATATAAAGCAGTATAAAGTTGTGAGGTATAGTAGGGTATAGTATAGCATAGTGCAATGCAGTACTGTATAATATAGCACAGTGAAGTGTAATATAGTTAACAGGGTATAGTGTAGCATAATGTGGTATAGTATAGTATAGTATAGTATAGTATAGTATAGTATAGTATAGTATAGTATAGTATAGTATAGTATAGTATAGGGACACAATTTTTATATCATAAAATATTAAGATTTTTTCTTTATATTCAAATACAGTGACAAACAGGCCTGTCTGTTATAATAGGCTAAGCTATATTTTAAATGGACATTTTAATGGACTGGGCTTTGCTGCAGTTGTACTAACACAGGCCTACAACACAATACCACAAAATATAGAATAGTACCATAACTCTCACTGGTTATTTAAGTACTGTAGGGTTAGAAGGAAATTTGGTTGTTATTTCTTTTATTTAGTTTGTAGTTGTTACTGTATCCATGAACACATCCATAATAGTGTAATATGGGAGAGAATTTAATTTTCATGTATTCTCTTAATCTGTGCTTGTGAATAACAATGAAATAATTTAGATTGCCCTGATTCCTTAAGAAATTTGTTTAACACTTTAGCCAAGGAGTTTCCTGTTCTGGATACAGTAAGACTATTTCCATTTATTATTTTCATAAGAACTAGAAAAGCATTCTAGTGATCTGAGGACTATTCAACCTAACAGTGGAAATGATTGACCTGATGGAAATGATAGTGGAAGACCTTCCTAAAATTCAACTAGGCCAATTTACTTATGGGTTAAACTTTATGGGTTAAAAATTCAGTCCTGGAAGTCCTGTGCCCTGGCAAGATTTTAAACTGTTAACTTAGATTGTTAAGTTGCAGATATCAGGCATCACAGTAAAATGGCCAAAGTGGTTAATATTAAATATAGCAAGCACAAACATGTTCAATGTTCAATAATCAATATCCAGTTGATTATGTTAAACATATTCACCATGGCCTTTATAAATAGGTTTTGTTTGGACAGCCGGTTAAAGAGCTGAGAATAAAAGCTGTTCAGAGAAGAAGTACCAAAAATGAGAGGACTGTCAGAACCTTCTGCCGTGCAGAGGGACCAGTCTGCTGCAGCTGACACTCGCACACACACACACACACACACGCACACACACACACACACACACATGGACATAACCTTTTTTTTGTACAAGTGTTTATTTGATTTAAGCTACATATGCTTTTAATAAGATTTAAGAGCATTTAGACATATAGTCTGTATGCAGGGACCTTAAAAGGAGACAAACTTAAGAAGGAGAAAAAAATAAGCTATTTTATTTCGCTTAAATTTTATCATACAGTACAATACCAATGCACTTACAGCCACATATGATATAAAGCTTAAAGTATACAATGATGAATTTTTTTAATGACATTATTACATTGATGTTTTCTATATTAATAAAAGGCTGACAGTGGAATCAACACACTCGTATCCCAAAGTGGCACAGATTTATTCATCCCATAATTTATCAGTGGAATTTTGGGATATAAATAACACTGGATTTAAGTAGTTGTTCATGTCATATTGTTCAAAACTTTGTGAATTTACACAGTTAATCTTAAATATTCCTCAATGTTAGGAAACTTAAAACCCTATCCCGATTTAGCACAAGAGTCCAGCGAGTGTGCTTCTTCACTAGGTGTGTGAAAAACCAGGTCTTCAGTCCAGTGCAGCAACACATCTGCAGACAATTAGTCCCTGAGTTCTGCAGCCATCTTGACTGTAGAATTATGCTGATGAAAACAAGAAATATAAATGAACCCAGGATTAAAGGCATATTAGCCTCAGTTACCCTACACCTGCTCCTTAAACTTCCAGGGAACATTTTCACCAGCACCTGCCGGATATGAAATCATTTTATTATGGTTAATAGTTCACGTTGTAACTGATACTGAACTTTGTCAAAGAAAACTAAAATGAACTGAAGTCATACTGTACTATCAGGTTCTTGCAACATCATGATTCTGAAAATAGTGTCCAATAAATTAGAGGTTTTAAGTCTTACATGACAACCTGTAATCAGTATGTATGCAAATTTTCTATTAAGTCAAATCTTTATATCTGCCAGAATAGTTCAGAATAGTGTTCTGAAATTTTCAGAACAGTTAAAGCAATGTACTGTAACATATGTTGCTGTCTATCTTATCTAAGGCCACCATCACACTGCGACAAAGACCATGAAGTGCTTTTCATCATGAAGTAAGAAAGTATACTACACTAAAAAGTATTTTTACTAAGTACTAAGCAACAGAAGCACATAATATGGACTCAATGCAGTCTTCTACAAGGTAGCATGGCCCTACCATGATCATAGCACAAGCCTAAAGAAGCTATTGTGAGATCTTCATTGATGTAGCCTCAAAGCAGTGACATCCAATAATAACTCAGTCAGAACAACATCCAGCCATTCCTGTCTGTGCCTTGTTTATATTACATCAATGAAGTCTGTAAGAGTTGTTAGGTATGGCGTTAACTGGCCAATGCCATTAAGGTTCTTCTTGCTTTTTGGCTCAATCAAATCCTGTTGCTTTCTGCCAAGTTCTACAAGTTCTTACAGCATACACCCAATTTCATGTGGACATAGTGGGAATGTGGCTCAGGGTGATGGGGGTAATGTTGGATGACTGTTGTAAAATAGGTATAATGATGTTGCGATGACGTCCACTGTTGGAATGTTTTTTTAGAACATTAGAACAATTTTAATAAAACAGCTGGGAAACACAATGTAGCAAATACAACCTCAAAAAAAAAAAAAGAAATTTGAACCAATATTTGGAGCCAATTAATATTGACACAATGTCTAACCATGTCCATGGTCTCTTAAGTTTCTAACAGGGTTCAGAAATCCTGAGATTGGGACAGACATAACAGCTTCTCACACAAACACTGTATCCCATGTATCTCTCAGTGTTGAAATGTATTACCATAAGCTGCAACTTAGCTCCAAATTCCTCTGCTATAAAATGGTTTTTGCACTGCGTCCAAACTGCATCATGTCTGCTGTCAAAAAACAAATCTCAGATGTTAAGCAGAGCACTTTTTTTACTCTTTTGACTGCATTCTTATTTAATACTTCGGTACATTCCAGTGGTAAACATGCAGCCCTTTTACCACAGTGACTGGCCGAGTCTGCTCAGTCCATCAGTTTAGTATTAAAGTTGTTTTAAAGTTGTTTTTGCCACACTGGGTTAGGGCCATTTGTTCGATATTACCGCCTCACATAGTCGACGTTGTTCTGACATCATCTCATCAAAGTCAACTTTCAAAAACAGCCTAATTCCAACATTGTTCTCATGTCCATAACGTTACCAAATTAATGTCACCACAACATTTTGACAACCAAAACGTCCTGCTGGAAAACTGGAATATTACATATCGACTGACAGGAAATGCTTTAATGTTGGGATTGACATTCTTCTGAGTTATTCAGGTTTAGTTTCAACCCATTTCCTTTAATGGCCATTCAAATCAGTCACTGGTGATCATTAAACTTCACTAAAAATCTAATTAATAATGTAGAGTTGTGACTTTCATAAGTACACAAGTGTAAGTGTGGTTGTCAGACTTCACACAAGGTTTCCACCCTTGAAATCATTCTTGAAGTTCCTTAGCTGCAAAACATCTCTGAGTTGTCTATTACTCATAAGCAATTCATGCATAAAAATCGAACCTGTCTGCCTTGTCCTGGATTAAATTATTACTTAGTAGTTTGCATGTTTTGTTTTTTTAATCAAATTCCTTTAACATTAGCAAGTTAGGAGCAACTATGAAGTCAACGCTAATGGTGTACATTACTAATAGAAAGCCATTCCATAACCATTCACTTTGTACCAATGAACAAATCCACCTTGTTCTACACATAATTAGATGGAACCGCCCTTTAGTGTCTGTACAGCGTCTATGTACACTTACGTCCAGCTTGGTCACATGCATCTTTCAATCTGACCTTTTACCTTTTTGGCAGATAGAAAGTATAAATTCTAAAGTTATTCAGACTGAAAAGTCTACTCAGATGTTCTTCAATGTTTTTCTGCAATGATTTAAGATTATTGGTCCCATTGGATTGCAACATATTTCCCTGATTACCACATTTTCTACTCCCTCTGATCTTTTAAAAAAGAGCCTAGATATGGTGAGGAGACTAACCATGTCACAAATCATGTCACGAAGTTGGGATATGATTGGGACAAACATTTTTGGGGACAGCAAAAGTTTTGGAAACAGTTTTTAGATGTGATGATAAGTTTATTTGATGCTATTGGATTTATGCCACCAAATCCAGGAGGAATCATATATTTGTACACTGTCTGAGGTAATCACGTAATGATAACAAAATCAAACATCTGCAAATTAATATCCTTATTACCTTCTTCATCCAGGTTCACACGCTTGTTTCTGTGTTGAATAGGTTACACCACAACATACAGTACTGCATATGAAAATAATTAGAAGAACAGAAGCTATCAATTGCTAGTTTGTGATATGGGGATTTATGCTCTATTATGAAACAATTGGTCAAGATATTCAATTTAAAAAGTGGAATAAGTGTTTATACCATGATACCTAGGCCATCCACACCAGCGCACATTCAGTGGTCCCTTTTGGGAGCCAAGCCGTGACACTCTTAACCACACAGTCTTCCTCTCATTAAAACTACAGGACACTTTTCTCTCTTTTTCCGGCTCTCTCCATCACACAGCCTGTCTGGAAAAGGCATCATGCGCATAAAATCCACTTGCATAAACAGTCCAACCGTGGGCTGGGCAAAGACACCACAAGAGACACGGCAAAGGCTTAAGCCACAGCTTTACGGCGCTGACATGCATTCTGATGACTTGCAAGCAAGAGTCCCTTCTTCCTTTTTCCCCTCATTCTCTCTCTTTCTTTGTGGGTCAGGCTAGGGAGAGGGGGTGTTGATTGTTCCTCCAGATCTCAAATGCTTGTGACAGAGCAGCTGAATGGCCCTTTGGTTCAGGGGGTCAAAACTCTCGGGCTCCTGAGGATGTGCAAAGCGAGAGAGATGAGGTAGAAACTGAGACGTTTCACCCTGGACTGCAGAAGGTGAAGAGACCCTCAGACAGATGATCTTGTTGACAGGACATATGTGAATGATTAGGCTGTTCTTCTCCTATAGCACTCAACGAGATAAAGACCGATGGGTTGTACGTCCATTGTACAGGTGCAGGTGTTAACCTGAACAGTGCTGTGCTAAGGGCCTGGTTTTGTTTTTCATTCGTCAGAGTTTGAGATATCTTTCATAACTCTACATGACAGAACTCCTTTAGTTGAGACAAGACTATGGTAGTATGAATAGACTTTTATATTGACCTTTTGCAGACATGTGACTGCCATGATGTCAGACACAACAGGTGACAGCTGATGATGATTATGTTCGAGGTGTATATTTTAGAGCTAAATAAAAATAACAGAAATATTACCTGATGATTACAGGACATGATTAACTAGTGGATTACCTGATGCTTTGTCATGCAAATATAAGAGTAACCAAGCAACTGATAGATTCTGTTCTGCTGAATGCAGAATGTGTGGTGAAATTCAAAACTTATTCATAAGAGAGACATTCATTCATTCATTCATTCATCTTCTATACCGCTTTATCCTTGATCAGGGTCGCGGGGGGGCCTGGAACCTATCCCAGGAGACTTTCGGGCACAAGGCAGGGTACACCCTGGACAGGGTATAAGAGAGACAATTGTCTCAAAATAGATGAAGAAGGTATTAAGGATATTAATTTGCAGAGGTTTTATTTGTTATCTTAAAGTATCTCAGACGGTATACAAATATGTGACTTAGTGGCGTTTGCTAGCATTGGGAAATGATGTGCAAGTAATGTTAACTAATACTGGCATTTCAGGCTTTCTAATTAATAGCTAATTAACTGTTCCAGAGTTGAAACCCAAATAGTGTAAAATGGAAAGCTAGTATAATATAGGGTGCTGAATGCCTTGTTGCACATACTGTACCAAGTAGTGGCCTTGTTCATGTCTTTTTGAGAAGGATTTGGGCTTCAGCCTTGTGTTAGAAGCTAGTTTTCCATGAATTTGATATGACTTGGAAGTAATTACTAAGGAGACAAAATGTTGTTTAAGATGACATAACGTTATCAGATGTATTTTCTTGCTGAAAGTGCTTCTGTGACTGGTTTTGTATATTGGTCTTGGCACTGGTTTCCAATAAATATTGTCCCTTTTGCCATCCAGAGGTGGGTGGGATGTTGTGATGTCACATGCAAAAAGTCAAAATGTCAAAAAAAGACCAACACTGCTCTAATAATCAGGTTAAGCTTTGCATAGCGCGTTTAACAATGCAAAATTCAATTCAATTAAATTTCACAAAGCAGTGTTACATAATCCAAAATAAAATGAGGGAAGAGAAAAAATGTATAAAACATAATGATCAGATTGTTCCAGATGAGCAAGCCAAGAGTGAGTGGCAAAAAAAAATTAAAAATATGGTGGTATATGGTGGGGATGGTAATAGAAATAAACTTTGAAAGGAACCATCCTCATTCCAGTGATATCAGATAGCAGGGATTGATTTGCAGTCATTCTGTTTGTTAGGAGGCTGGAAGTTCAGATGTAGTTAAGTTATCTGGAGTCTCAGTGAGAACGTCAGTCCTGAACTACTGAGTGACTGCAGTCACAAGTCCTCAGAGGACAGCTGTCTGAATCAGCCAAGTCCAAGACCATCTTCATGATCAAGTGGAACCATCTCCAGTTACCACACACATCCCAAGCAGACCACACTAAACCTCTATTCAGAAGCGGGCCAGGATGAGTCAGTGAGGTCTGGATGACTGGCAGCTCAGGAGCGCCATGTGTAGCTTAACGGACGTGAGTGAGTCTCTCAGAAATCTTTATGTAGTTTTAGATCCAAAATAAGCAAGTCAGAGGTGATCGAAATGATATGACTAAGAAGCCTTTAGAGAAACCAGACTCAAAAAGGTCACTGGGTGACAATTGATCTCCTGAAACTGTATATACAGTATATATCCAGTATATACAGTAACAACAGTGCTAATTGCGTTAACAGGATGTTCAGTATCATTTATGATTACAGCATCAGTTCTTAATTACAAGTCTACAGACTGTTTATTCACTGCAGAAAGGCTAAGGCTTTAAAAAAGAAAAAAAATGTTTTAAAAAGAAAACAGTTGGGGATATCTTATCTGTCTTAAAAAAAATAATAATAATAATAATAATTAAAAACAAATTTTCCTAAAATTGTCTAACTCTTTAATTTTCCTTGAACCATTTGCATGTCTTTATGAAGGAATAGTGGTAGTGGTAAATATGTGGTAAAATAGATATAGGACTATAGAGTCCTAACAATAAAAAAAGGAAAGAAATTTAAAAAATAACACCTTCACACAAAATATGTCAAATTGTTCTAATAATTATAATACATTATTTAGCTGGCTAGTTGATCGTAAACACATAAACTATGACTAAGCTTTTGAATATTGTTTATTTAAACACCAGACCCTAACTAAATAAGAGTGGGAAGTATAATTCTGTTTATAGATATTTCCCCTGCCTCAGTGAGTAATCTATGAACGGTTAAGGCTCGTTGAGTCATCCCTCATAAACACTAGCACACTGAGTCAGGTCCTGAAGCAGCCTACAGAAACACAATGAAAAAAAGTACTCTCCATCTTTGTCAGAGGTGGCATCCAAAGTCTGACAGTTATGCATCCTGGCTCATCAACAGCCACTCAGCAGCCTGGCCTTAGGATGAATAAGCAGCTCCACAAACATCTTGGGGAGGAGGATCTTAAAAGAAGCTGACCCCCAAAACACTTATTTTGCACATTTTATTTTGACGGTGCTCTAAATTCATCTTTACTGGCATTGGATTCTTACTAAAATTAAGTTTTATTTTCCCACAAAAAAGATTATTTACGGGTAAAACCAATAAAAAAAGACTCACAGATTTCCCCCCGGCTATTATTTCATCTACTGTTTTATACAGAATAAATAATAGTGTAGTATTTATAAACTGTGTGTGTGTGAGTGTGGGAGTGATAGAGAGAGAGAGAGAGAGAGTGAGAGTACAGTTATTGTAAGTCCATAAGTATTTTGACAGTGACAGCATTTTATGTCTCCATACACCAGCACAATGGATGTGAAACAAAGCAAACCAGCTGCGATTGAAGTGTAGACCTATAGCTTTAATTTAAGTGTTTAACACAAATATTGCATTAATTATTTAGGAATGACAGGCATTTATGGAAATCAGCCCTCTTTCAAATGTAATTAGATAATTGACTGGTAAGCAGGTTGGTGGCCAGTTGCGGCCTATTTCTTTTTAATGAAAAGCTAAAGCCTAAACTTCAGATTAAACGCAGAGGACTGCTATCCAAGGGCATTGTGATCTTACATGACAATGCACATCCGCACACTTTGTTTTAAAGCGTTAAAGCATCCTCCCTATAGTCCTGATCTTGCTCCTGTTTTGTCTCTAGAAAGCTGCCCTACGAGGACAAAGACTCACTTTGGATGATGAAATGAAGACAGTGGTACATTCATGGCTCGCAGCTCAACCATAAACATTTTTAATAACGTAAACATAATTTTCAAACTTAAGAAAATATATATAACAGAAAAAAAAAAGAAATATCACATGCTTAAGTATTCATACCCTTTACTCCGTACTTGAAGCACCTTCGGCTGAAGTCTGTTGGGGAATGACATAATGAGCTCTGCACACCTGGTTTGGGGGATTTTCTGCCATTCTTCTTTGCCATTCCTTTCAAGCTCAGTCAGGTTGAATGGAGACCATCAGTGGACAGGCTTTTTTAAGGTCTCTCTAGAGGTGTTCAATAGGGTTCAAGTCAAGTCAGGGCTCTGGCTGGGCCACTCTAAAACACTCACAGACTTGTCCCTAACCCTCTCCTGTGTTGTCTTGGGATTGTGCTTAGGACTGTTGTCATGCTGGAAACCTTGGGCTTAGTCTACGGTCATGAGCGCTGTAGAACAGGTCTTCGTTAAGGATATTTCTATACAGTACTTTGCTCCATTTAGCTTTTCCTCAACCCTGACCAAACGCACAGCATGATGCTGCCATCACCATGCTTCACTGTTGGGATGTTATTGGGCAGGTGATGAGCAGTGTCTGGTTTCCTCCAGACATAACGTTTTGAATTGAGGCCAAACAGTTCAATATTGTTTCATCAAACCAAGGAATCTTGTTCCTCACAGAGTAAGGGTCATTCAGGTGCTTTTTTGCAAACACCAAGCAGGCTTTCATTTTCTTTTGTCCTGAGGAGAGGCCTCCATCTAGCCCTCTGCCACACAGCTCAGATTGGTGGAGGGATGCAGTGCTGTTCCTTTTGGAACATTGTCTCAGCTGCACACAGAGTATCTAGAGCTCAGTCAGAGTGACCATCAGATTCTTGGTCCCCTCTCTTACTAGGGCCCTTCTCCCTGATTGGTCCATTTGGCTGGGTGACCAGCTCTTGGAAGAGTCCTCTTTGTGGCAAACTTCTTCCATTTGAGAATTATGGAGGCCACTGTGCTCTTGGCAACCTTTAGTGCAGCAGAATTTTTCGTAGCCTTCTCTAGATTTGTGCCTTGCAACAATCCTGTCTCTGAGCCCTACTGGCAGTTCCTTTTGCCAGGCCTTTGTTCTAATACAATATGCATTGTCAGCTGTAGTGCCTTCTATAGAGAGGTATGTACCATTCCAAATCATGTCCAATCAATTTAATTTACTACAGGTGGACTTCAATTAAGGAGTAGAAACATCTCAGCAATGATCAAGAGAAATCGGAGGTACCTCAGCTTAAAGGGGATGGGTTCTGAATACTTTCTGAATGCACTAATACAGTATGTATGTATGTATGGGTGAGTGTGCGTGCTGTGTGTGTAAGAGTGTTAAAGAAATGGATATCTGCATTATGAGATAACGGTATTATGTTGAAATGATATAGTGATTTGGCCAAAGAAAGGAAAGAAAGAAAGAAAGAGATCCAGTACCCTGAAAATAAATGTTGTATGTTGTATTTCTTTTCTGAAAAAATAAAATCATGATGTGGAATTTTCTTTCTGATGAATCAGCTAATTAAGAGTCTCCTGATTGTGCAGATCCAGCAAAGCAAAATAGCATGCATCATTAATTGGAGAAAACAGGCCTAACTCAACATACCGTACACACGCATCCTTTCGAAACCGTAAAAAGCTTTGAGGAAATTGCCACCCACGCATATATATTAAATCTAAAACCAGGGAGACTCTTGAAGCATTTTAATATGCAGCAATAAATTAATTCAACCTCTGAGAGAAAGAAGCTGCACTACATTCTTGTAACCCAAAACTCACATCTGAAAACAATTTAAAAGCCTGCTTGGTTTCCGTGAAAAGGACAATTTGGTTGGAGGGGGGGGTGCCACGGCTGAGGGGTGACGTCCCATGAGATCCCACACCGGGAGTGTGCCAGTCTGTTTTCCTCTCTATGCCCAAGATACAAGCAGGCATTTGCATGTTAAGCATGCAAGCATCGAAGCATAAAAAGAAAACATCGATAAGGGCTGGATGCCAGAGTGTGCGAATTATCCAGCTGCCTGCACAGAGAGAGGTATTTCCTACGTCCTTTACAAATCACAAACAATGAAAACAGCATCAGACCCCTTTTATACTGTAAAATATTCTGACACTTTAAAGGGGAGACTGAAATTTAAACGATAGACTTAAATGTTATCAAGGTTAAAGCCTGTAATTAAGCGGTATAGAAGAACAAAGTGAGAGCCTCCACAGAAGCCATGTGACTGGAACTGCTAATTGCAGAAAGCCTCAAGGCTTGGTGAAAGGTCACAGTCATTGCGGTATCACTTTAATTTCCCATGAAGACCCAGCGAGAGAAAAGGCATACTTTAGGCATTACAAAGCGAGTTTTGTGGTGAGGACAGATATGCTATTTAATTGTAGAATTAAAACAAATAATGCGAGATCAAACGAAGCATATGCAGAGTCACCCGCACAAAAACAATTCAGACTCCAATAAATAGGATTTTTATAGAATGCGAATCCATCAGCAGTACGTCACACCACTAGCAGTCATCTGGTCTCGAGTGATGCGGAACTATACGTTGCCAGATCATCTCGTGCAGCCAAAGGTGTTGCACTTCCTATTGCGTTTCTACTGCTGCCAAATGCCTTAGCCCCTAATCCGCCATTATTTCCTAAATAAAAAAAATATTTGAAAAGGAAAGAGAAAAAGAGGGAAAAAAGCTAAAGATTATGAGAAACAGATTGCAGAACATAAACACCAACCAGAAAATCAGAGAAACAGGAAACAGGATGAAAGTGCTTCCATGGAGAAAAAAACATAGGATCAATGGCTCATCATATTCCATGATACATCGGGTGTGAGCGAGAGAAGGCAACCAGACATACACCAGACACTTCAGGACCGGCTGCACGCCTGTGAGAATAATCCTGGCTACTTGGGTCAGGATCTGAATCATTAAAAAGGGAGTCGCCCTTCGCTTGTTGATTTGATAGGGGTTAAATCGAAGCGATCAGTTCAGATCGACAGTCATCCTGAGGCCACTTTGTGGGTGATGTGTATAGGATGTCCTACCTTAAGTGTCTGAGTCATTGCATGATTAAAAAAAACAAAAAACATATTTATTAAAGTAAAGTTTGTTCCACCGTTGATCCATTTGCTGTATGAGAAGTATGGCATGGAGCCTAAAGATTATTTCCTGCATGAGAGACTTTGACAGGCCAAAGGGGAATGTATGTGGGTAACCTAACATTCGCTTTAATGGCAACATTTATATGAGAGCTATAATAATTCAACTACATAAAAGTGGAACAAAAACAAACTCTTCAAAAGAGACCACAAGCACAAAAAATTGTGGCCAACGTGGTTCTTGGTAATTATTTTAGGGTCGCATTACATAAGATGTGACAGATTACATGGACGTAAAAAAAAAAAATTTTTTTAAAAGTATTTATGAAAGTTGTAAAATGACATTTCCCAAATTACGGTAATGCACTGCCTAAAATAAATGTTGCCATGGAGAAAAGAACTAGATGAAAGGAAGTGATGTGTATATATATTTTTAGAAAGTCATTGCTTCCTAGATAAATGATATCTGTGGTGCATGCAGGTAGCTGAAAAGATCCTTGATGCTCACTGATCCTGGAAAATGCTGGGGGAATTTGGCAACGCAGCTTAGACGAAAAAGTGCTTGGCAATGGCTTTTTCTTTCGGGGGCAATGAAAAATAATTTCCTCTAGAAAAAGCTGCATGAGGGAGCTGTTTTGGACTGGACACAAAGAATATGAGGCATGCATGAGGAATGCATGTGTGATCATGAATGTACAACTGCCTAAAATGTCAAAGACAGGCAGCCTTTCTTGCATCCACATGCCACAATAGTATTTACACAAATTCTAATGCATAAGGTATTTCTGTACACTAGGGAGGAAAAGAGTGCTTATGGTGAATTAGGAACAGGAAACAAACAGAACCTGACTTTTCCAAGTTCAATGTCTGTTCACCCTAAAGATTTGGACTGGCTTTAAACAGTTTATACCCAAAACTCATGCTCGCTTCAGTGGATAATCACACCTGGATACTGTAGATGTGCACCTAAGAACGGCTACTGGAATAATAAACACTGTCCTGCACTCATCCCAGGATTCCTATTCAAGATATACTTCTCCTTGAACACGCTTAGGTCATTTTCACATCTGCATTTTTTGTTCCAGATTCTGAGCCATTTGGCCAGAGACTTTGGTACATTTGGAAATCAGTTTTTGAGCCTGGGATCATGCCAGAGAACCAATCCCTGGTCCTCCTATAAACAGTGGTCTAGGGCTCGCTTCAACTGAATGGTGTGCGGTCCACATCACATTTGCAAACTATTCAGTCTCAGTGCCATATGCAGAGTAAGATGATTGGTTCCGCTTGCTATGTTACTTCCTCTTTCAAGGTTTGTGATGGCAGTGATCACAGAGCAGACACAACACTTTACTCACTCACTCACTCACTCATCGTCTATACCGCTTTATCCTGTATTCAGGGTCGCGAGGGCCATGGAGCCTATTCCAGAAGACTTAGACTTAGAGTTGGGGTACACCTTGGACAGGGTGCCAATCCATATGTTATTGATATATAAAACCAGATTCTACCAGGTTCACACCTTATAGGGTGTGAGTGCTGGACTGAAATAAAATGTGAAAATGCACATCATTTCTTGGAAAGTGTTTCATGAAATACTGTAAGCTGTCAGCTTGTTCATTAGGCACAATCTGCTAATTATAATTTATACTGCACATGCAGTACTAGTCAAAATGTTTGGATGAATTTTTCTACATTCTAGAACAGTACTGGGAATTTCAAAACTATGAAATAACACATATGTATTAGATAATTAAGTAACAACAGTTGTTATTTGAAGCTGTTCTGGAATAGTTCTTGCAAGAACAGTATTGTGTCAAGTGCATTTGCAAAATCCATCAAGCACCATGATGAAACTGGCTCTCATGAAGACCGTCCCAGGAAAGCAAGACCAAAACCTACCTCTGCTGCAGAGGAGAAGTTCATTTAGAGTCACCAGCCTCAGAAATCAACAATTAACAACCAGCACCTCAGATTAGAGGCGTTATGAAGGCTTTATGGAGCATAAGTAGCAGACACATCTCAATATCAACTGTTCACAGAAGATTATGGTATATATTGGATGTATTACACACAGTGTAGAAAGAAATAAAAGTGATGGAATAAAATTAGATTCTAGAATTAGATGGTGTGTCCAGACTTTTGACTGGTAGGTATTTCTTCAAACCTTTCAAACTCATTTCCATAAATTTTTTATTCTCTATAACTGCTTTGCAACAATGACTGTTGTTAAAAGTGTGATTTAAATAAACCTTGAACAACTGAATTGCAAAACTGAATTGTACGTTTTGGTATGGAAATAATAATAATAATAATAATAATAATAATAATAATAATAATAAACAATTATCCTAGTCATTAATATTTTACAAGCAAGCATGCACAAAGTTATAAATTTATAGTATTTGTAATTTATAAATTGATACATTTATAGAATTGTATGAAGTCTATAAATCAATCATCGGTCAAGAAAAAAAATCTCCTATGTGAAAGCAAACCTGTGGTTATGACCCCCC
>JAQMYK010000035.1:23921023-23937488 GCA_030014345.1 Clarias buthupogon | reverse complement strand
AGAGAGAGAGAGAGAGAGAGAGAGAATTTCACTTTTATCTCAGCACATTTGGACATCACTGAATAGTAACAACATACAAAGGAATATGTTTGGTGGATGCGCATGCATAAATATTTATTTTTCTGTACATGATCTTAAATTGATTTTAAAAATCATCTATTGATAAGTTTTTGATATGACCAGATGTTTATTTAACATTTACAGTATGGAAGGCGTCTCCAGTGCTAGTACTTTGTAACAGTAAAAGTTTAAAAGTTGTAAAAGTTTCTCATCATAAGAAAGGAGAATTTGTTGTTTTTGTGTTACATGACAAACTGCAGTTTTTGTTGCGTTATCTTTAAGCTGGAGCGGGAATCATTGTTTATAACTGAAGTAATGAACAACTGTCTCATGGCAGCCTCACAGCACTGGAATACTGCTGTAGTATTAGAGGAACATGTTCATACACACACACACACACACACACACACAGAGGTACATACACAGCAAAATCCCTGTTTACTGGATGTGAAGTGCTTCATCAGCCTTGAGCAGGTGCATAGCAATACCGAGGAAGACAAGAAAGGCACTCCTGTACACCAGGACACAATGTTAAAGGTGGAGGTGGTGATGGAGAGAGAAAGGAAGTAAGAGAGAGAGAGAGAGAGAGAGAGAGAGAGAGAAAGAGAGGAAGCAGGCAAAAGAGCAGACCTGATCCCACATGTGGTACACATTTGACACTATAAACACACACAACCTCCTTGGCAAACCTCCCACCCATCAAACGCTGAGTGAAGAATAACAGTGTATAGCACTCGGTTGCATGCAAAGCACACCCTACCCTCCTCTGTATCCTCTTCCCCACCAAGCCCCCTTTTTATCTGAGAAATATGACCACCATTACTGTAGGAAGTGTGTTACGATAAATACAAAGGCACTACGAGATGAAATGTTTACGCAGTGCGTTAAAGAAGCGTAATTGGGCCGAGCGCGTTTCGTTCCCTTCCTCACGCTCCGACAGAAGAAAATACACAAAAGCAATTACCAGCCTAGACCAGCTCTATTACACATACACATAACAGTATAAACACCCACATACACACATGCCGTATGTTTCTGCCTCCTGTTTATCATGGTGGGTCTGAACCAAACTAAAACATACGAATGTTTATGATAGAGGGGATGATTGCACATGATGCTACAGGCGCTGCTGGCAGTGTCACAGTCAGTAAGGGGGTCCACGATCATCAGAGTTGGGAAGTAGTATACTGTAGCGTATTTTATACACAGCAGCAATGCAATGTGCTTTACATTGAGGAGATGTGAAAAATATGTGCTCTTTAAAACAGGTGATATGATAAAATTGGAAAATAGGTGTAATTAATGAAGTTGGTTAGAGTCGAGTCTTTTCCACCACATGTAATGAGGAAGAATGCATTCTACCGAGTTAAAAAAAAGTAAATAAAAAAACACAATCATGTGGATCCTCCAGTGACCCTCTTCCACTCTCTGGACCTGACTGATCGATCCTGATGTCCTAATTCTGCTTCTGCTTTCACTGGTGCTTAGGATGGCCCCATATGGTCTACTTATTAAAGATGTATGTGACTACTGAGGAAGATGTCTAGGAATGCCTTTGATACAAACAGTTTTGCTATGATAACTTTTTAGATTGGTTTTAGACTGGAACTCCATTGAACAGTTTTCAGTGAACAGGTTGTAACCTCAACAAAGTATACTTCATGGTTGTACGGTTGTACTGTTCTGTGTCACCCAAATGAGGTGGATTTCATTTTGAGTCTGGCACATCTCAAAAGTCAAGTTTTCACTTTATATTTTGGAGTATTATTTTTCTGTAAAGCTGCTTTGAGACAGGCGGCACAGTTGTTTAGTGGTTAGCATTGTCGCCTTGCAGCTCCAGGGGTTTCCTCCAGGTTCTCTGGTTTCCTCCCACAGTCCAAAGACATGCAGATTAGACAAAATGAGCAATTTGAGAACGAGAAAAAAATAATAAATCAAGATCACATGTGAATGTGAATTATAACAGTTTTTTCCCCACATTGTTACAAAAAAAATTGTAACTGCCCTCAAGTGTACCCCACCTTGTGCCCTAAGTCTCCTGGGATAAGCTCCAGGCCCCCCGCGTCCTTGTATACCGGTTAAAGCGTTACAGACAGTAAGCGAGTGCTTTGAGACAACAGCCGTTGTTAAAAGTGCTACATATACAAATTTATCTGAACGAAACCGAAAGTGATTTTTTTTTTTTTAGCATCGGACAGTTTCAAAGATTTGGTTTCAATTTTTAAAATCTAAACTTTGACAGATGTGATGGCAAGATTGAGACCTAAAAATCTGTCTGCACTGTAATCTGTCCGTCACTGTGTTTTCTATGTATCTATTGAGGCTCTTAGCATTCAGCCAATTTGTATGGTTACACTTATAATCATGCTAGCTAACTTTTGACAGATCAGCAATAAATCCTTAGCTAATGTTAGCATCAGTAACTCAAGTCAGTGTGTGATTTGAAACAGACATCTTTTCATTTCGTAGCTTTTGTCACAATTTTCTTTCATACTTTAAGCAAATGTAAGGGTCTACACATCTCTGCTTTGATTGAATTGAAGAATGTGAAGCTGCATTTCAACATTTTGCCAAACGCTTTATCGAGATGCATAATTTTGCTTTAATGCGAGTAAAGGATTTGGGTCTCTTTTTATAAAACTGGTTTCTTTAAGATGTGTTCTTTGTGTGTGTGTGTGTGTGTGTGTGTGTGTGTATGTGTGTGTGTGTGTGTGTGTGTGTGTATGTGTGTGTGTGTGTGTGTGTGTGTGTACGTGTGTGTTTCTGCATGTGCGTGTGTTCCAGAGTAAAAGAATTTCCAAAAACATCCAGTGCAGATTTAATTGTAAGAACAAAAGGGAAATATGCACCATCTTTCAATTCTTTGAACCGTTAGAGCTTTTTATTTTTTTATTTATCTCATCCAGATGTAGATTTGAAACATGTATTAAAACTGCAGTTGTAATACACAGTATATATGGACACACAGTATGTCATAGACCTCTCAGAATCAATGGAGAAGGGTTCTGTGGATGGTTAAGGGTTCTAGATTTCTCAGTGTTTCTTTAGGAAAATAAAGGGACTAACTGAAGCCCTAGGGTCCTACAGTAGATACATCCGTTCATACCCACATAGCATGTAAGCAGCTGTGCAACAATACTTGCAGTTTTCAAGTAAAATTTGAAAGGAAACATGTTTTTTATCTTTCTAGCTGCTAATTTACCCCAATACACCTACTAGCATATGTTCCATAGTAGCCCCATTGGACTACCCAGCATTATATAACATTAGGAATAGTTTGGATTCTATGCATATTTCAAAATCACTCCTGGTAATCAGCTTGATTTATCGGTGAGTGAAAAGTCAGATGCTGCCTGGCAACAGTAAGGAACAGTCACACTGCAGAAGTTAGCTTGGATCTGTGGAACGGTGCTGGGCTCAGATCCAGCTGTTTCCCCGGTCCAGCTCCATCTCCATCCTCTCTCTATCACTGCGCACTCTAATTTGCCAAGCAGACATGCATCCCTGCAGAACACAGTGAAAAAGTGATAAACGTTCGCCCATAGAACATCCTGTCCTTTAAAGAACTTTTATTAGATTCTGATATTATCACATATTTCATTCATATCTGATCCAAATACAAGATCAGGATGGTTAGAAATCAAGATCATATGCGAGTGTGAATTATAACTGTTTTTCATATTTTAACAGATTAAAAAACAAAGTACAACACAAAGTTTCTTTCTCAGACCAGGTGTTTTAGGAACCAATTAAGTATCTAAAACTTCCTTGAGGAACCTTGAAAAAAAGCTCGTTTTCTGTAGGAGGGTATTTAAATACTAGGTCAACTTTTCTGTGGAGTTCTTTAAAGATGAAAGAAGAAGCGTTCCTTCTAAAGTCCATCAGAAGAACTTTTCTAAATTTTCAGCTTAAATCTGTTCTGGGAATTCAAACATGTATGAAAACTGTTTTGGCAATTTCCTTTTCATTTTATCAGTTGGTAACATTTTACACCCTGAGCCATGTCCCCATTATGTCCTCAAAAAATTGGGTGAACACAGTAAGATCTTGTATATCTTGGCAGAAATGCAGTAGGAACTGTTAAGGACATAGTATTGTTTCTCTTGACGTTTGTTTCTCTTGATCCTGGTGAGGATCTGATTGAAGTAAGATGATGGAAGAACTTAATAAGTTGTACTTATTAATGTAGTAATGATGGCATTGACCAGTTAATGTCGAAACTAACTGCTCTTAGTGACTTAACATACTACTAGCATGGTGCAGACAGGAATGATCGGATGGTGTTCTAGTTGTCATTGTTGTTATTCCCTTAAACATCTTCAGGCTTGTGCTGTGAAAATGTTTGGTCCACGCCATGTCATCTGGTGCTTACCACGTTTATGGCGCATGCATCAGGATATCAGAACATATCAGGATATCAGAGAATTTGATTATAAATACTGGATTTAATTACTCGCATCATCTAGATGTTTCTTTATCTTACTGTCCTAAAAAGTTTTTGTCCCTAACATAACACAAGAACTCTAATGTTCTACAAAAGTCTACAAAGTCAGCATACCAAATGTCCCACTATTTTGTGATTATATAAAGGATTTCTTTCTTAAACTCTTTTAAAACTCAATACTTTGTTCACACTGTTTTTTTGTTGTCCTTGCTGTAAATAAAAGTACAAGGATGTGGTACTGGAGTACCATGTTGCTGGTGTGCGGGCAAGAAAATAAGAAGCAAGATGACCTCAGCAAAATGAGAATCCTGCCTTGATGATGAGTAAATTACAGGCAGACTTTGTGTTAATGAGTGTGGATGTCCTGTGGACCAAAGGGAGGAATAAATCAGGGTTGGTTGTGGAGAAAGAGTGCTATTAACCAGGACATTCCCAAATGTGCAGTAAAGTACAAGGCAAACAGCGTATTAACCATGTTACACAGTTCCTATTTATTCAAATTTTTACAGTCAACATTTATACTCACATTCACACACTACGGGCAATTTGGGAACGCAAAATTATCCTAATCTGCATGTCTTTGGACTGTTGAGGAAACTGCAAACATGCAAACTCCATGCACACAGACCCTGAGGAAGGAATCAAACCCTCAACCCTGAAGGTGCAAGGCCACAGTGCTAAGCCATCATGCCATAATGATAACTCTTAACACCCACAAAAACTGTCATTCTGAATATGTAGTAGAAAAATATCAGGATCTGCTGTAAATCAAGGATACTAACGTGTTGCCTAAATTGATGGGCCATTTGATACTTTATTAGAGTAACTTAATTAAAAGAAACGATTTTTAAAAAGTTAAGTTAAAAAGAATCCACTATGTTTTTAGTTTAAGAGACAGTTGTAAGATCTGAACTACACTTTGTTGAAAGTTTATACACTGAAGTAAATCTAATGAATACGCCCTTTCTAATGCACATTAAGTGCTGCAGTTTGCCTTGATATAGAGAAGGATCAGAGCACCGAGTTTATCTCAGTGGAGTGTCACTGTGAAGTATTGACATCTGAGATTATAAATCAACAGCCTGCTCAAAGACTTCAGAAATGGCTGGAAACCACAAGAGCAATATACTTCAGCATGGAATTCACTGAGGACAGAATCCTCGCTTCACTGTCACGCAACACTGAGGCAATCCAAAGGAACGCTTTTAAGGCTTCTGGGTCTCCTGAGTATTAATCACTACTGCAACCCATGCTCAAAATAAACACTCCTAATTCAATTAATACACAGTATCTACACATTCATCCAACATACACAACTGACACAACTTCTGATTTATTGCAGTCAGTTATTCTCACTACCACTCACAAAAAAAACCCCCAAAAAACCCGGAATGAATATGACCTACACGTTGGTCTTTTTCTGATGAACTGAAATAGTGATAAACTTAAGCCTGTGATCTGTGTAATAATGTTAGTATTCTGAGTGCAGTAAAGGGAGTATCATATGCACACCTGCCTGTCGGTGTTAATGTCTGAAAAGGGGGGGAAAAACGATCCAGACAGGAAATTCATGATTTTGACAGGAAGCTGAAAGAGGGGGAGAGCGGTCAAAAGTCTTTAGAAATCAGGGCTCACTAAACAAGCGTGGCTGAGTAGGGGTGCTCCAAACGAGCGTGCCTGATTTAGGCCTCCTCTCAGCTTTGCTCAGCTCTGGGAGTATCAGGTTCTGCCACATGGGCCCGACCGTATGCGCCTTCTCTTTTCATGTGCTGACTTCTCAAATTTAGATCCCTCCGTCACAGCTGTCTGTCCATGCAATCTCACTGCCCCCTGGACTTGGGAGTTTTCAAAATTCTGTCTGCCTGAATTCAACTTCCTTCCTGCTAAATACGCAATTCAGAGAGTATGCTTATTGACTGTCATGCTCTCGAATTTGGTGCTTGGAGGCATAACAAAATACATTTCGTAAATTATGGTGAATAAATCAGAGCAAGTTGCATGCATGAATTTCTTGTGTAGAGGAAACAGCATAGCTTATTCCAACAACATGGAGCTGAAGTTAACATCCCTCAACGCAGAGAATGAAACGCGAGATGCTTTTCAGGGGCTATACAGGACCCCTGCTACGAACATGGGACTTCTAAATGTCTCTTTCCAACTTTTACAGGATATCTGTAAAGCTTGTCCGTGCCTTCTTATCATGGGAGGAAATGGTTGATTTGATGTGGCATTGGCTTGTGGACTTGGAGCTGTTCCCACAGAGGGTCATACTTGGGGGAGGAGGAGGGAAGTGGGCTGTGCTCCAAACGGGACACCCCAAATCTTTGCTCTTCTCTAGGTTTTTTTTTTTTTTTTTTTTTAAGAGTCTATTAATATTTTTCATGTTATGTAATGGAAATAAAATACATTTAAAAAAAAGAGGATGCTACATTGAGGTAGACCAGGCCGGGTTCACTACTGGTGTCATGCGGGTGAAAATGATGCACTGTGGTGACTTCATCCCGCATCATGATGAATCATTGTGCCAATCGGATTCACAGGCCATTTGAGTTGGCCATGTCTCTTGAGATGCAAACCCTTCCTTTTCCTAATTTCCATGCCTTCAGGCTTAAGTGTGGAAAAGTGGGCTGCAGGAAAATACATTTTACAGCATTCCCACACTGGTTGCAGAATAAATTTCTTCCACTTTTATGTATGCTGCTGAAGTTGAATGGCGGTTTGTCAGCCGAGTGACAATTCCTGTCCATTTTCCCTCAGACACGCTGGCTGATTGTTGCTTTCGTGGGCCAAGAACATAACACACAGACCTCCTCTCAGCTGTGGAACAGCTCCCTAGAGCCAGGGCTTCACTGAAGCAATTAACCATGGGTAATTTGCCTTAATGAATACTATCCATTACAGATCCTCTGTACTTACAGAGCTGGAAAGATTCTGAGACTGCGGTATTTCAAAAGGAAGTGGGGAAAAAAACAACTTTCCAACTTGGTAACATATATCAGTTTTATAAGATATGAGTGTGAAATAAAACAAAAATAAAACAGTGATTAACATGAATTTACTACATTTATAAATAATAAATAATTTATAATCAGTGTAACTAGTTTCTACTAGCTGCAAAACTACTGACAGTTTCATTTACTCTACATCACTAATATTATTGTTCAACGTACTGCTAGATTTCTTATATGGTTCAGAACCAAGACAGTGTTTTTTATGATCCTGACTTCCTGTATTTGCACAATCTCCAACTACCGGTGCCTCTGGAAAACAAGTCACTTTAAGTGCCACTACGCAATTTTGGTTTTCCAATTAAAACCAAGTAACGGATTTACAGGCAAATTTCCTCCATTGTTTATTTCCTGTTTTAAGCACTGTTAATGATTTCAAAGTCCCCTTATGCCAATCTTAAAAGAAAAACACCAGCCCGCCTGATTCGGGAACTACTTTACACACATTGTTTAATTGATTCTGCATGCTCATGACACAAATACATTGAAAAATTACCAATCATTTCTGAATCACTCTCCATGGCTAACCTTTCCCGTTATAGTGATCTCAAACAGAAACATCCTGCAAAATACTGTTTTATTTGGACTTCATATTAAAAGGAGTCGACTTCTTGATAGCATTCCTCTAACAGGACTCACAGCTTAAATACTGTGATCCAAATCACATACCATCTGTAAATAAGTAAGGAGGGGGAATTGGTTGGCCCTGTATCCAAAACCAAGCAATGTTTAAAGCAACAGAGGAAGTTCAAAAGGAAAAAAAAAATTAAATAATTCTTAGAAAAATGTGTTGTAATTAAGGCAGTGAAATCCTAGTGCAAGTGTGAATTACTTGGAGAGGAAGATTAAAATAAGTTCCAAACAACGCACAGCTGTTGTACAATTTCTATAAAAGTGAAATACGTCATTTAATATCCCATATGGGCGCATACACATTTTATACGGTCATATAAATATTTGATGATGTCTGTTGCATTTCCTATTTAACCTACATCCTCTTCTATCTAAAAACCTTAATTACTAGCAAACACATTTATTTGGCAAAATGTCCATTTAGAATATTCACAGTTCTGAAATTAAAGCAGGGAAGACTTTCTGTAATGCAGCCGGTGAACCAGTACAAGTTACAGCTATAGGTCTTGCCATGTTCTGATGCCTATATCTCATTCTGATTACACAGGTGAAGAGTCCACGACCTTTTATTGAAACCAACCAGCAGACATTTACTCCTTTAGCATAGGATTAAACCATTTACCATTTACTCCTTTACTATTATTAAATGCACTGAGAATTAAGGCTTAATTTATTGAAGTGAAAAACCATTTATCCCGGTAGCAGTTTCAGGCCAAATAAAGAGAAGTTCCAATACAAGCAGTTCCCTAAATTATATTAGTAATCTATGTTCATATATCTCATATATCTAAATTATAATTATGTGTATCATTCCTTTGATTATAATGGTACAACATATTAACCTATTTGTTAACACTGATGGTGTGGAATTTAAATTGTTCATCTAATGACTGGGGTACCATGTACTTTTTGTAACTCTCTTTGTAAATATAAAATGTATATCTATTGTAAATATAGAATGTTTATATTTCTTTAACGCTGAATCTAAGGAAGACATTACACAATTCATAAATGCATGCAACAGTATTTTTTGCAAAGATTGTTTTGCTAAAATGGCTTCATTTTTATTTTTTAAAAACTGTGTTTTATCATAGTAAATACACAGGGAATATATTCGATTATCATTAGGACATTAAGTAGATTCTTTAGACATAATAATTAACTTTAAATCTGGATTTAAATCTGAAAATGGATGATGCAACTTCCTCTGTGCTTAAAACCTGTGCCTTGTGGGAAATTTCTACAGGTGAATGTGTTCAGGTAAATGTCGAATAAAATGTTTTTCAAGACTTTTTAAAAACCTTTTAAAAGGGACTCATATAAAATGGTGATTCAAGCATGAAATGTTAAAAATGTTTCACAAATGAATGCAAAAATAATAGTTAGATTAGTACTTTAGTTACTATATGTTAAAGAAAAAATATGATTGGCTAAAAATATTTTCGTAGGAAATTAGCAGATAAAGAACACTTTCCATTTCGATGAAATATAGTTTACCTTTACACACTCATTTGTAAATGTAATATTTATCAGACAATTCACACAAATACATTAAGAGAAAACTTTAAATATAATTATTTGAACTGAGCCAGAAACAGAAACATTTAATTATAAACCAGGTCTTAAATTTGGTTGCTAGTGGGTGGGTTAGCAAAAAAGATGCAACTATTTATTTATAATTTATTTATTTATCTATTTATTATTTATATAATAAATAATATAATTCACAAGAAATAGTATAATTCACAAGAAAATTATTTTCATTTACCTCAGAAATACCTGATGGTCACATGTGATCAAGTATGACTCCTGCATTAACATTTGTTAGCTTTTCAGGTCATTAATGAATAGTGCACAAGCTAGCATAACTAAATTGCAGCTAGCAAAACTAACACACGAAAGTGTTTGCTAATAAAACTGGGTATCTTGTACACAAATGTAAGTTCTTAGCAAAGTTTGGTCAAATAAATAATGCTTGTTGTGAAAAGATTTCAAAAGTGCTACAATAAAAAATGAAATAAAATCCCCTACAAATGTAAATTAAGGCATAGTATAAACAGTGTGCTAACTAGCTGCTAATTAGTAGCTTGTGTAAAAGGTTGCTACAGCTTCACCTGTCACCTGACATTCTTTAAAACTGAATCTTATATGCTTGAGATAACATAGACTTTTTTGTGCTATGATCCCAGTGTCTCAGTAACAAAAACTACACTGCCATAGCATTGTAGATTATTTAAATGAATAGCCATTTTCAGATGCTTTCGTGAGCACCCCACACAAACTATAGGATAAATTAAATTATTTATAGTGGATTATGTTTATCTATTTTGAATGGTTGAGATGGTTTGAATAAACTTTTTGTAGTATTCTCAATGGTATATATACTGTATATGAAAAAAACATCCAAGCCCTGTCTGTGCATCAAAGACATTTCAGTCTTTCGTGCCGTTCACAGTTCAAGTTCACTGACACTCCGTGTCAGTTCAAGTCAGTGCTTCCAACATTTCATATCATTATACTTTTTCCCTACTAAAATGCTCTTTTCGTGTCATGAAAAGCTAACTGTAATTGCATACCCACCATACTAAAGCACTTTCACGAAAGTGATAATATTGAGAAGTCACACCACCAGCTCTTAAAACAGATGCGAGTCTCGGGAAGAAAGAGAGGAGCACTTGACATGAGAAGAGTGCCATCTTTTGGGCAGCTCTGATCCGTACAGACAACAGCATGTACGGTACAATACTGTAAAAGCGTGGTAAACACTGACCCACAAAATCTATGGCTAAACACTATAACCAGAAAACATTTGCTGGCTAGTCACACCTGTAATAAGAAACAGACTCAAAGGCACACAGCTGGATTTTCCCATTTTCATATTAAAAACTCATGTAGCTCAATTACTACAGTAGGCTGAGAATCATAATCAGACAATTACCCTGTGTAGGAGAGACTTGGCACAGGCAGATGGGTCTAAAAAAAGAGAGAGAGGATTGCAGTGGGAAACGTCACTCCATAAGCGCACTCTTGGGGTTTTGGGTTTTTCTATGGCAGCGCTCCAGTTCCTGAGAACTGAGAAGCTGTCGGAAAAATAGAATGATTTGTCTTACGCAGAAGAGTTGAGAGCTGAGATGATGTCTCTTCTTTGATCCTTCTTATGCTGAAATGCCTAATAGCCAAATTAAAAAGGAATCAAATAGGGAGGACAAAGGATGATGATGATCTTGAGATTCACTGAAAACAGTGCATCTGGTAGTTATTGTACAATCTCACCTTTTACTCATCTGGCAGGAGTACCGCCACAATCTGCCGCTCTCAGTTGGTCTGGGGTCCACCGGCGATGTGTTGGCAGATCCAAACATTTCCCAGGCTTGCCTTTTTCTGCAGCTTGTGGTTTTTTGACAATATGTGGTTTTACTTTCACAACATTAAAACTTAAACTTAAAAAAAAAAAGCACAAAATAATTCTACCCAGCTACCCAGTGGGTATCTTAAGCAATGCTGATGGGAAATTGGAAACCTCTGAGGACTCCTACATCATATAAAGGACCTATTTCTGTCAGTGAGACCTCAACATGATATCTACTGAGACTCTTAGAGCTGCGAGGAATAATCTGTGGCTGGTCCTACAGGAAGATTGGCTCTCCATTTTCTGCACAGGATGGTAATTATGTTTCAAAACACAACCCATAAATCCAAAAGTGTGACTCATATTCATGTGACTCAAACCTTAGTAATATTGTAAACTATTAGGGAAATGATTTTCAAAGAAAAACAAGATGCACTAAGCACAGTCTAATGAAATTTGAGACATCAGTGGCTTTCTTCACACAAGAACACAGATAATATAGTTTTATTACAGGCATCGGAATTTCATTTAAGGCAAATGCAAGGTTTACAATATGGTTAAGCATCATATAAATACATCTTATACAGAATCATAAATTAGGCTTTTTGACTTTTGCACCACAGTGACCATAAACAAATAAGAAATATAAAATTTATTCTTAAATATAAATTACCAATGCTCTTACAGATAATATACTAAATGTTTTTCCGGATAACATGACTACACGTTTAGAGTATTGAGGTGAATATAGTACTTTTTTAGAATATACTACTGTAAGTAAATTGTGTAAACAAAGACACTTTACCAACATGCATCATACAGAACAATGTGCTATGAATCTGGTAGTGTTTGCATTCTTAGAGAATGTGCTCCCCCCATCATGATTGCTCTGCTACTGCAGTAAGAATAAAGCCACAGCACAGCATAAAAGCCTTCTGAGGAATTATACAGTAGATCTTCTGTCCATCACCATTATCGCCAGCCCACAAAAACTTACCAGGTTTCCTTATACAGGTAAAGGACGTACAGTACATAATATAGCGTTTAGGGTCATCGGTTTTATTCACACCTCCTTCAGGAAAGGGAGCAGAAGTCTCTGTGGAGCAGAAAATTCTTGATAGAATCAGGCAAAGGAAGGCTTGAGATGTGTTTCAAGCGGGGTTTGCCCATCACCTGCCGAATAGCTACGCGACACAAATGAGTCAACCTCTTTGGGTGTTCTGAAAGAGAGTAGAGGTCTATATTACCATAGATCAAATTTTAATTAAAAACTTTAATGTCAAATGCTGTGGCAAAATTTTAGGAAACAACTAGTAACTATGGAAAATCAGATTTTTCTAATGTTCTCGACCTTAAGAAAGCATACCAAAGTAAAATAAGAAAAACCTACTTCTGGCCTCCTGATAGATGTGTAAGGCCTCAGGGTTGACACGCACTCGTCCCATAGAATCATGGTCAGGTTCCTCCCATGGCACAAGTACTGGATTGGCACCGTGATCCAGCAGCAGTCTAACGAAGGTCGGCTCACAGCCATGTCTAAGCACAGCATCAAGCAGGCAGGAGGCCAGGCCTCTGTTCAGAGCTTCACGGCTCACAGGGCCGGTGTAGTTGTAGTCTGGGTTGGCCCCGGCCTCCAGGAGCAGCCTGAAGCAGTGTAAATGATGGTAGGCCGCACTAATGTATAGAGGGCACACCACCAGTGTGGAAAGGGTGCGGGCGCTAAACAGCGGCCTTGGCCCAAGCTGGTGGTCCACATCCACATCAGCGTTAAACCTGGAGAGTTGCACAGCATCTCATGTGTAAACTAATAATGATAGTAATGTAAAGAATAAAAACAGTGTCTGCAGTTATAGGGAAATTTTCAATTATGGGATATGCCACTAACAGCATATCTTCACTTCCCACCTGATCAGTTCTTGCAGGATGTCCACCCTGCCCACCCGGGCCGCATGGTATAACGGTGTGCTGCGGTGGTGTTTGCTGCCGTTTGGATCTGCCCCTGCCTCCAGCAAGATCCGAACACAATCAAGGTGTCCATTAACCACAGCCACGTACAGAGCTGTCTGACCCTTGACGTCCACCAGGTCCACCTCTGCCCCATGGCTGATGAGGAAATCTACACAGTCACCATGGCCGGCAGTAGCAGCTATGCGCAGGGGTGTACAGGGCAGCCAGCCACAGCACCACACTGATTTCTCATTGATCCGTCTGCAAAGTCAGGACAATTACATTACGCATCATTTTAAGAAGCCATCATGCACAAAGGTATCGCATGTAGAATAGTCTAAGTGGAATAATAACAACTGTGTGAAATATGATCGTTAAAAGGTGGAAAGCACTCACTGTTTAAAGCCGTCCTCCTGCAACAGGCTCTTAATAGTGTCTAGGTCTCCCACGTAGGCGGCGTTATGCAGACGCATGTCCTCACACTGCTCCAGAGGTTTGTCACAGAACTGCTCCTGAAGCCATTCTTTCAGATTACGGCCTAAGATGGATTCATCAGGTTAACCCACCATACAGATGGTACAGATCCATATAGATATATCAGTCCTCAACCCTGCTTCTATTAATACTGTAAGATACGAGCCACAAATGGTCCACCACAAACCAGATATTACCCAGCCCAGTGTGACTTCAGTACTATTATACTGTAAATACGGCACATTATTTGGGAAGTGAATCATTTTCAGCAAAGCAAATATTGCTAGAATATATTTCTAGAAATATCCCACAAACAAAGCGACATTGAAGATGAAAAATCGAAAAATCACTTAACACACACACGGTGTACAAAAACAACCATGTTGTATAAGTACTAGAGGAAAAATCTATTTCTAGAAGCCATTTCAAACTTTTTTGCATCAGTGAAAAGCCAAGCAAAGAGAGTTTACAATCTATTTTTGCTAGATATGGAGTAGACATACAGTAGCACCCTGGGTTCCAAGAATGTTAGCCAGAAGAAAAGAGAGCCACTTTTAGTTTAGTTTTTAAAGCATCTGGTGCCAAGAGGAATCATGAATTAAGGTTAAGTGAGGTTTAATGTCTATTTATTTCATATTCTACTTCATTTACATGTCTTTTCTAAATGCTTTAATTGTTTTTACATGCAATAATACGATTATAGTCTTGAAAATTGGTAATATTTTTGCCTTAAAAAAATTTCGCCTTAAGCACTCGCCTGCAGAACGGGTTCAATTCGTATGCCGAGGTGCCACTGTATTTATAAAATAGTGATACTTGAAGAATCGCAATCCAAATCGAATCAGAACCCAGGTATTGTGATAATATCGCATCAGGAGGTCCGTGGTGATTCCTATGCTTTATTGTTGTTGTCGGTCTTCCGGCTGCTCCTGGCAAGGGGTCGCCACAGCGGACCATCCGGACCGCGCATACAAGCTTGGCCAAGGTTTTATGGCGGATGCCCTTCCGGACACAACCCTCCCATTTCGTCAGGGCTTAGGACCGGCACTGCATCCAGTGGCTGGGATTTGGGCACTGGCTGAGAATCGAAACCCGGGCCTTCCGCATGGCCTACCACTGAGCCACCAGTGCCCTGACTCCTATCCTTTATAGGTAGACACCTACATCAGGTGCGTTATTAATTCATGCATCTTTAGTAATCATGGTAATCAGTAAAAATGGCATTCTGGGAACACTGAGTGCGATGTGAGTACACACACAGAAAATCCAGCAACCTGCATGTTATTAGGACCCACAGGGAGAACCTGCACGTTATCATGACACGGTCCGACCCTGGAGCTGTGAGTGTCTGATGACAACTAAACAGTGTGGAAAATCTCTGATAGCTCTGCTGAACCTGATACACTCATTTCAACACCGTACTCGTTACCACTATCAGGACAATATCATGGCTGCACTGACAATGCACATGACATCCTGGTTCTGTAGGGATCCTCAAGTATGGCTCCTGACACACAGTACATAAGGAGAGATGGGGCACATTGAGTAATCACACACACACACACACACACAGATTAATTTTATAATAGATGAGCTTAGTGTGATCCTGACATTTACATATAAGAATGTCTGATTTATACCAAACCTAAAAGCACAGATTGTTACACTAATAACTAAGTCTGTATGTTGTGTTTTTGGTGTGTGTGTGTGTGTGAGTGTGTGTGTGATTACCCGCTGTAGTGCTGCTGGGCAGGTCAGACACAGTGATCAGTGGGTAGCTCATGGTGGGCGGCTCATCATCATCCACTTCCCCTTCCGCAACATTCCCACCGTCGGCCATCGCTTCCCAATCTGCTCTCAAAGCGACTGAAACGCGATTTAGTGCAAAACCAGCGAAGCTACAGCGAAAACAACTCGGTTATTTCGCCAGTGTTTTGAGCCTCGGTGGCATTACGGATGTTTTGGAGCTGCTGGTCTCTGCGCTGATCTGATTGGCTGAGAACACTTCCGGGTTTCAGACGGGCTGCAGTTAAGGTGGTACAGCAACAAGTGCAGAGAGGGAGCGGTGTGAGGTGTTCGCTGAGGTTTAAACACTTTATTAATAGTGGCTGTATAAATAAAAGAAGGGTTTTGTCTATTCATTGGTCAGAACTCACTGTTTTATACACAGGAGGACCCGAAACCAGTCTGTCTGTCTGTATGTCTGTCTGTCTGTCAGTCTGTGTGTCTGTGTGTATGTCTGTCTTTTTGCATATGGCTGGACAACCATATATAGACATACAGACAGACATTTACAGAATTTAATAAACTTTTGTTTATGTATGTCTGTCTGTCTATATGGCTGTCCAGCCATACAGACAGACATAACATGCTGGACAGAGAGAGAGAGAGAGAGGGAGATACATACATACATACATGCATACATACATATAGACATACAGTACAGGTCAAAAGTTTGGACACACCTTCACTAATTCAATGTGTTTTCTTTATTTTTATGACCATTTACATTGGTAGATTCTCACTGAAGGCATCAAAACTATGAATGAA
>JAQMYK010000035.1:23900267-23910890 GCA_030014345.1 Clarias buthupogon | reverse complement strand
ACACACACACACACACACACACACACACACACACACACACACACACACACACACACACACACACACACACCTTCACAACAGTCTGTAAGACATGACTTAAGCCTAGTTTATTTTAGTAACAGAGTATGACAGTGAAGTTATTTTACAACAGTATTCAGTAACAACTACTTCACTTGGTTTTAGCTCAACGGCTAATTTCTGTCATTCTGTTCACACTCACAATTAGCTTTGTCGTGATGATGATGCTAATTGAACGCAAGCTACATGGCAACAGATTAACTAGCACATCTTTCGCTGTAGGAAACAAGTGGCCAATTCACATCCTGCAACATGAGTTATGTGGAAACAATGAGGATGATTATCAAAGTTCCAGCACTTTCACTCATAACTGATCTCTAATTACACGGGACGGATACAGGTTGATGGTTTTAGCCTTAATGTGTGTTAGTCCTTTCTAAAGCTTTATTGTTCAGACAGTGAATGGCTGTTGAAGATTCTTTGATGACATAAAAAAAAAAGGAAAACAAGGAGGAAAAAAAATCCATACAAAAAAAAAAAAAAAAAAGAAATACTATGCAAGTATATAGTGCATAGTATTATTAGTAGTATTATAATATAGTATTATATTTGCATAGAGAAATAATAATCTTGGAAAATTAATTTAAAAAGTGAAACTTTCACTTAAAGCTAAATATTTCAAGCCTTTTATTTGTTTTCATTTCAACGAGTACGGCTTAAAGCTCATGAAGATCAAACATCCAGTATCTCAATCAAAAATTATTTACAATATAGAAATGTCCAAGTTCTGAAAAGTATGTCCAATGCTTGATCAGGGCTCCTTTAGCATGAATAACTGCATCGGTGTGGCATGGCATGGAAGCGATCAGCCTGTTGCACTGCTAAGGCGTTACTGAAGACTAGGTTGCTTTGCTATCAGCCTTCAGTTTGTCAGGATGTTTTTGACTCTTGCAGTCAATTGTGGAAAGAAGCTCTAGAACATGATTCTATTACTTCCTTTTATCGAAGTTTGGAAAATGGCTAACAAGAACACCTTATTTTTTTAAACTTATCTCCAATTTCCCTTCTCAGCCTGCATGATGAAAGTAAAATATGTGCTGACCATCAGCAAGGTGGGTGGCTGTGCTCACCCCTAAACACCCCCGCTAGACAAACACTGGCCAGTGCGCTCAACCCACTCGGTCAGTGGAGCACGGAGGCCAAGCACGATTTGGTCTGTTTGTCGTACTCTTGCACGAAACTGCAGTCGAAGGGGGGAAAAAAAAGCAGCACTCTCTGTCTCAGTGGACATAAATCAATCGTTTATAGGGGCCCTGTCGGGGTCTACAATCCCCACACGTTCCCCGTCTCCCCCTTCTTCACTCGGACCCAAGAAAAATATTAGTTTTGACTGAGTTGGATGACGGCAGGTTTTCCCATTAGCTCAGACGGTGACGGAAGCAGACAGACAGTAGCAGCGCGGTGAGACTGCTGCAGGTGGCACAGCGGGTGCTGGATGCCCTCGGCCCTCCCTCCGAACCTCAAAGCAAGGCAGGGAACCCACGCCGCAACCAGACTCCTTAGTCTGCTATGTGAATTTAAGCCTTTAGTCGCAAACCTCATTAGCTTAATGAGAAAACGCACGCAAAACATGTGAGGAACGAAATCAGGAGATGAGAGCAGAACTCTTCAAAGAGAACTCTGACAAGAAAAATGGCTCCCTTTAAATGAAACCTCACAGGGATAATAAATGAGAATGGATAAAGCAGCACACTAAATACAAAACTATGACATCATCTAACATTCCTGTAGTGATGATTGAGTCTGGGTAGGCAAGGAGCAACAGATTAGAAGCTCATGCTAAATTTGTCTTAACCTATGGATTGGATGTGTACAAGATTCTGCCTTATAGTGACTCACACACAGTATGTGAGTTTTCCATTCCATAATGTACACTCGCCAGTCATTTTAATAGGAACACCTGCATGCATCCACATTCACACAGTTAATCAATCAGCCAATGCATAAAATTCTGCAGATAAAGGCAAACGCTTCATTTAAGAATTAAAATTAAATTATTTGTCACATGTACTGTACCTTACAGCAGAGTGAAATAGTGAAATTATAATTTTTTTTCATATCCCATTTAAGAAGCTGGGGTCAGAGCGCAGGGTCAGTTAGGATACAGCACCCCTGGGCCTGGACCAGTAGCAAATTGACTGTGTTTGGGCTTGAACCCCAACCTTCGGATCAGTAATCAGAGCCTGAACCGTTTGAGCCACTACTACACTTTAGTATTCATCTAAAACATAACAGGATTCACATTTGTGTCACGGGAGCAATCATTCCCGATCACCTAGTGTTAATGCACGTGACATGGCTTAATCAAGAAAATGGCCAAATTCAAAATCTCAAACTTCTTCTCAGACCCATGCCTCCTCTAAACCAGATGCTTTAGATACAGAGACTGAGTCAACCAGTGAAAGGTCTCAGGTGCAGTCATCCCAGTCAGACTCAGTCAGTATTAATCTTTTCATACACATTTTATATATATATATATTTTTTGATTGTGTGAAGCTGCTTTGCAACAATGACGATTGTTAAAAGTGCTATACTGTACAAATAAAACTGAATTTAATTCACTCTCCATTATTAGATAATGCTAGCAACGCACAGCTAAGATAATTGAGGAGTTAAGATTATCTACCCAAGGGTCCAGTTTAGCTTCGTGTTCACCTGATGTTATAAAAATGCTTACATTTAATTTTGGCTCTTAAAATTTGATTTGGCTCCTAAATATTTTAGTTTTAGTAGCCAAAGGCTCCTACAGGTTTATAATTGTCTGGAGCCTAATAGTTTCTTTCTTTCTTTTTCTTTTTTTTCCTCTGTCCAGTTTAAAGGAGCCTGTGCCCACTGTAGTTTCAGTGTTTGGCTGCCAGAAGTGTAATCTGATACGGTCTTCTGCTGTTGTGGCCCATCCAAAACAATGATGAGAGATGTCGCAGAAGAATGACCAGACCAGTTTAGGCGGACAGGAGGGCCTGCATGATTGCTCAAATAATAATTGTGGCCAGAAGAAAAGCATATCAGAATGCACAACACTTCAAACCTTGAGGTGGATAGGCCACAACAGCAGAGGACCATATCGGCTTCCACTTCTGACAGCCAAAAACTACAGTGGGCACAGGCTCACTCAAACTGGACAGAGGAGGAATGGAGGGGGAAAAAAACATCTGGAGTTTCTAATTTACAGCTGGTCAGGTGATTTAATGCCACCTTTAAAACAGCTGTTTTGATAAAACATGATATAATAGGATATATTGTGATTCAGTGTTTATATATTAAAATAATATAATACTGTTACAGTAAAAAAAAAAAAAAGAGGTTGTTTCAAAACTTTGAGACTGCCGATTCAGTCAGGACTGCCTTCCAATTTTCACCAGTAATTAGAAATAACCCTGCATGCTTTTTCTTTTTTTAATCATCCCTAGTAGTTAATAGACCTTTATGGCTGTAGATGATATTGCAGATATTCAGAAACACACACTAAGAGAGAGAGAGAGAGAGAGAGAGAGAGAGAGAGAGAGAGAGAGAGAGAGAGCGCCACCAGAACTTTGTTCTGCCCCTGATGCTGCTTACATTTCTCGAGCTGGTGTGAGGCTTCGGTGTGGGCTTCTGAGAAGAAAGATTAACAGAACTCTCCTCAGGAGTTTTCTCCATAAGAGAAGCATGAACCTTGTCCAGCTACATAATAAAAATAGCAGCGTGGTAATGGGGTGAGAAGAGGACAGAGTCCTGAGCACAGGATGCAGCAGGGTCAGCTTGTCCCCATGGGGGTCACCGCTGACATCACCGAGCTCCAGGAGAATCACACACACACACACACAGTAAGGCTAGCTACTGTTTAAATGTCCCCGGAGTAGAAGCCAGTCATGCAAGACGGCTCCCACAGCTGAGTGCCAAAGAAACAGTATCATTGATGTCTAATGGCTGTTCCACCAGAGTGCTGGTAAAATTCTGATTGATCAGAAAGTGTTGAAAATCATGTCTATAACAGCAGCTTTGACAAGAGTGCAGGCTTTTCCTAATGCGTTCCTTCTGTCGTAACAACCTGACGGACGCACGCTCTGTATAAATGAGCAATTGTTAATATTGTGATTGTTTTTTTTTTTTTTAGCAATTTAGGTGAGTTGTCCTTAACGAGAAAGTGAGTTTCAGTGAGTTGTCCTTAACGAGAAAGACTTCAGGAGAGAGTGATGTATATAGCTGTTATAACATGATAACATGAACCGACACAGTTTTAGACAAAAAGAAGAAAACATATTTTCTGTATTCCGTATTTTCTGCGAAGGCTTGGGTCTTTTATCGTCTGCAACTCCATCCTACGGATGTTTTATGAAACCGTTGTGGCGAATGTAATGTTTTACGCTGTGGTCTGTTGGGGCTGTAACATGAAGGTGTCAGATAGGAACGGACTGGACAAGGCAATTAAAAAGGCCGGATCTGTGCTGGTCATGGAGCTTGACTCTGTGGATGTAGTAGCGAAGAGGAGGATTCTGTTCAAAGTACAATCCATCTTGAACAATCCTTCTCACCCGCTATACAGTGTTTTCTCTGACCAGACGAGGTAAATTCAGCCAGAGATTGATTATCACCAAGTGTTAGACACCACGTGTCTTTTCTCCCAACGGCCATAAAATTATAAAACTCTTCTCTGTAACTCATATACTATGTGGATATTCACTGTCAGGAACAATAACACAATAAGACAATATTACATACCTGTATTAATATTGTAATAATTACAATATTACATACCAATACAATATGTAATACAATATTACATGTAATAATACAATATTACATAGATAGATTACTGTATTATTAATTGTGCAATATTTACCAGAGCTCTTGGATCATAGTTAGTGTGCAATAAGGTATTCAAAAAGTTGTGTGCGCAATATGGTTCTTACTGTTTTACGACTCTTTTTTTAATTAATTTTTTTTAATTCTCTCATTTTATTTTTTTATTATATTTATTACTTTTTCCCTATTTATTACTATGTAATAATATTACTTATTATTACAACTGTGAGCAACTGTAACCAAGAATAAGCAATTCCCTCTGGGATTAATAAAGTTCTTTGAATCCTGAATCTTGAATATGATGTGACATTCATTTTCTATACAGCGTTATTCTGTGTACATGGTCGTAGGCCTAGCCTGGGAGAGTTACGGCATGCCATAAAACCATAATCAGGTATAAAAGGAATAAGTATAAAATAAAACCTGAAACGCAAGAACAATAGTAGTAACTTGGCTTCATGTCAGCCTGCAGCACACCACGCGTTGTTGATTGTTTCCCTACAGCAGCACATGCCCGAGGGTTTTAATTCTCACTTACTGACTAGAGACTGACTTCAATACAGGATTCATTTAAAAAAAATTCACATACAATATCACAAAACATTAAGGGTTAAAATAAAAAAATCTCACAATCTCTCTTCTTGTTCCTTGTTTTGTACTGAATGTATTTAGTCCTTTTAAACTGCACTGCTTTAAAAGAGGCATTCCTAATTTCCATGTATAATGAAACTAAAGGCTTTTTCTTCTTCAAAAAGGCAGGTGTTTATCAAAATAAAGGCCTGAAGAGATGATTTATTTTCCCGTCTGTACTGCACAGAATACGGCTGGGCTCTTCTCCTGTGTGCCGCTCAGTCCACAGCTATCCGTTTGTGTGCTATTGGGTTTATTTATTCATTGCCAACCTTCATCAGGCCTAATTTGATGGTGTTAAAAAAAAAAATTTAAAAAGGAGGAGGGAAAAGTGCTTATAAAAACGCAGCTGCTGAGAGGGGCCGATACTGTCTAAATAAAAGGACGCCCTGCGTCAAGTATTTTATAATAATATACATGCGCTCAGGGGGTCACTGATGAGGTCGGTCGAAAAATACACAGCACATTCTTCAGTCAAGCTGGATGTGATGAGAGACAATGAAGCTTAACTAATATCAGTTATTAACCAGTTATTTACTTTCATTCTGTATTATCACCACAGTCAAATAATATTCAACCCTACTGACATGACTATACACGAATAATAAATTTTTTTTTATACTACAGAAAGGAGTCTAAATCATTGGTAGATGAAATATGTATAATGACCGGATGGACCGACGGACGGGCTATTGATACCGAAGGAAATTCCAAATAGGCCACAATTAATAACCAAACATCTGGACTGTTCGAATGTTATAAGCTATAATCTGCTGAGTATAATATACAAGATGTGTTCAAGTCAAACCAGGACTTTTGACTGTGCAGGATAACAGAACACAGTTAATCTACCTTTATTTCTCTATATAATCCCACTGTGCAGGATAACAGAACACAGTTAATCTACCTTTATTTCTCTATATAATCCCTTTCTACACTACTGCACTTATCCCAGCGTTTTACTAATGCTTGGATAATAAATAACATAGTAGAATCTTTTCTCAGAAAATCAGAACCTGACACTGGCCTCCCAGGAACTCCTTTAATGGCTCAACCATGTGAAAATGGCTTAGAGGAAGGTCAGACTTCCTGTAATACGCAAGTGGTGTTTGCGTCTCGTCCACAAGCTGGTGACAAAATATCCGCTGATTTTCAAGAATCACACGTTCAACTCGCTTAATGTTCACAGGAACGACTGCAGTGGGCTCCGAATCACTTCGGCTAGGATCGTCATTCATGGTTTGACCTTAACGTCCCTCATATAAATACCCGAAATCTACACTGATTTAATAAGGATTGATTTATATGGATGTTTGATCACAGAAAGGCATTTATATTAGACATGCTTGAATTTTCTAAATCAGAGAACCCATACATAAGGTATACATGTCTGGAGGATAAGGAAGTTCGGCATTTACATTTTTAACCCTCAACATTCAACCAAGATTACAGGGAGGCGGTGGCTTTATGAGGCTGAACCCTCACCCCTTTCAAGTCAGGAAGGAAGTCATTGTAGCTTGTTTTCCATGCAGCTGACTAGGCGAGGGAGGTGCGCGGTGCTAGTAAACCTGCAGCCCTGTTTAGGAGCGTGCTTTACACTCAAAGCAAATGCCCAGCCCACGGCCACCTCCAGCCCAGTCAGAGAATTGATGAAGCAGCATTTAGTGAATTAGTAGAGCGCTTTGTTCAGTGATCAGGTTTCATGAGAAATCTAATTTGATTATTTAGGAATGGAAGGAAATCCAGACTTATTTAGAAATGAAGAATGTTGAATGAAGAAAAAAGGGGTGCGTGGTAGAATGCGAGTTGTGTCAGGAATGTGTGTTTACATGGCACTGCTGAAGAGCGGAGCAGCCAGGCAGAAAAAAAAAGCTGGACAGGGAAACACTCAGTACTGGACCGGTTTATGAAGCACACAGACACAAGGCATGCATTTCTGCGTGTCGGCACACATGGCAAAGGTCAGGCTGAGGCTGGGGCTTTCGGCATGAGCTGCATTACTAAACAACGCATCCATCAGTCCAACAGTCACACTCAGACAGATGTGAGCAGAGGGCGCACTCCGGCAAGGTGGACCACCCAACATTGTGAACGCGGCACAGATAAAAACACCTCCCAACCGAACCAGTGTCTAAATATTGACAATGGGAGCTGCCTCAGAGAAAGCTAGTGCGGCGGAGCTTGAGGACTGGAGAGGGCTCCACTGTGCACCACGTCTGAATGGAAATCACACGCCACTGCTTCTGAAAAATAGATTCACTCGAAAGTATGGAAAGTCCAGTTTATTGTTACTACGTGGTAATGGAGGAAAAGAAACTACATTTATTGTCCGTGTGCGTGCTGGAGCAGGACTACAGGGCATGGCCTTGAAAGAATTGTTTTCTGTGGAACAGATGTTTTTTTTTATTGATTAAAAAAAAAAATATTGATGACAATAACTACAATTTAAAACTTAAAATAAAACATGGATGGTTGTGCTGAAAAAGAGTCATATTTACAGGAAAACTTTAAAAAGTAAAGGGACTGGAAGTTGATTATTTTTCAATAACGGCATATCCTAAACTGTGTTATTCCTTTTACACTACAGCAATGTCAAAGTCGTTGCATTCACCCGAATGATTACACTCTTTTATTTTTTTTAAATAACAATGTCATACTTTTAATTAGTATAAACGACTTTTAATGATGTGGAGCTTCCTTAAAACAAGTTACTTCCCGTCATCACTTATGTTATAACAGCTATAAGCAGCAGCTCTTTTTCTAAAAGAAGACAGCTGGCACTACTGTCAGAGCTGCAGTTATAGGACATTAATCATCTTCTGACCAATTCAGCAGTGCTGTAGTATAATAAGATGGAACAATAATGAGTCACAAGGGAGGGAGGAGATTAAATTGGCACCTTTAGACTTTGGAGGCATCAAAGAGAAATAGTGTCGCCTCTTAAAATCACACCGGTTAATTATACTATTTGGACAAAACTGTTACCGAGAACGAACAGCTGCATTTGATTAACCGACACCTCAGTTTCAAGGTATTTATCTAATACACTTTATGATTTCAGTGTATTCATGCATTATATACTATTAAATTATCTATGCATCCTCTATACTGTAAATATTAATTCTTGTTCATCACTAAGCATTGATACAAAAGGCCATGGACACAATACAAAAACCTCAAAAGAAAAAAGAAAAAAACTTCATCTAACTGGGGATGCCAGATTTCACACTTTTTCATTTATTAATATACTGTACACAGTGTATATTAATAAATACAATGGAGCACACCAAAGAGTGAAATATGTGAAAAATGTGATCTATGGGGACGTAATGAGATTTATGCTAGTCGCTGCAGTTACGGTATATAAATACACTACTGGGTCTGAAACCACAAAATTGCCCTATTCCAGGTTATTTACAAATATGCTTTCTTTTCTAAATTAGTGACTTACTGGATAAAGTTTATAGCTTAAAAGCCTATGCCTAAGGTACTGTGTTTACTGAAATAAACACTCATTCAATGGATGTATAAACTTTAACATGCAACTACTCACATTTGTGGAATGCCATTGAGAAAGAAAGAAAAAAAGGTGGCTTTGCTGCAATGAGAGCCTGACAGGACACTAGTGCCCTCTAGTGGTAAGTAAATAAAAATGATCTACCTGGTCTTTTGACCTCAGGGCTGAGGGTGATGATTCATAATCCTTCTTAGTTTCTAGGATTTTCTTCACAAGGCCACCTTTGGTGAGAAAGATTTCGGTAAAATGAAGCCAGGATGAATAATATATTACATATTTATACAGTCCAGAAGATAAAATTACAGCCCCTGGCTTACACAAGGGGTCTTTCCACTCACCGTGTTTCTCATCACCTTGTAAGTCAACTGATGGCCCCTGAAGGAGAAAAATTATCAATATATAAACGTCAACAATCGAAACATGTTCATTAAGCTAGTCTTGGCTTGGGTCAAAATAGTCAATAATCCTTGGGTGCTCAAGTCTGGTTGTCATTCTTGGATCTCCTGATAAGTATCAATCATTTCGTACTATGAACTCCCACACGACCTAGTGTGTCAGAGACGCTCAGACCCAGCTGTCTAGCCATTCCAGTTCAGCCCTTGTCAGAATCGCCAAGATCCTAATGCTTGCCCATTCTTCTTGCTTCATTAACTTCTTGAGCAAGCACACCTCATAATAATAATTAACTTCATTCTTCAGCACATCAACTTTGAGAACTACCCACTCCATCGACAAGTGCCACCTCTCACAGATTTTACAATATGGCTGACTGATGTAAATTCTCCCTTAAAACCTGGAAAGGAAATCATAATGATATCAAAACCACTCACCATCTCCAGCTCAGGCATGTCAGGGGGAAGTGGACCTGCCTCCTCCACCACAAACTGCCCATCCTCATCATCTTCATCATCTGAGAGCTTTTTGCCATCCACGATGACTGCAGGGGGAGGTTTGGCACTGCCCAGTCTGCGGAGGGGGCCAAAATAATTTTCACAGAAGAAAATACTCATTTCACTGCTCCTGATTTAAGATAAAAACCAGTTTATCTAGAATACGAGAATAGTCCTCAAACGGCAGTACAAGTTCATAAACCACGGTTACAAACGGTTTTCAAAGATGAATGGAGAAAAACACAATCAAGAAAAACTTAAGTCTTTATCAGTTTTTAGTGCGATTAGTGAAATTATTATTATTTTTTAAATACCACAGCACTGGTGAATTCTGTTCTGATTATGTTGATTAATTCTCCACAACATACAGCAGTGCTCACTGCAAGACAAATATTTTAATGCACTAATAATTCTAATGGACGTGTAATCTTTCACATAAATGGACTCAGACAAACAGTGTTTACTTGTTGATGTGTTGCCATTTTCTGTAAGGAGACATTTATTATGCTATAATGGAAGAACTCTACAGTGTTAGCATTTTGTACCATTCAAAGATAAATCGTACTTGTTTTAATGCAAAAAAAAAAAGTATTTACAACAGATGCCTTTGACTATACTGTATGTAAAAGGGAAAAAAAGTCTTGTGAAAAATACACTACCGTTCAAAAGTTTTAGAACACTTTCTAACTCCATGATGGTTCCTGATTTTTATTTCTTTCTACA
>JAQMYK010000035.1:23870858-23900167 GCA_030014345.1 Clarias buthupogon | reverse complement strand
GTAATTACCTAATCCCATATGTGTTATTTTATAGTTTTGAAATCCCCAGTATTGTTGTAGAATGTAGAAAATAAATCCCTAAACAAAAACAAATAATATACACTACTTCAAAAGTTTTAGAACACTTGCAAATTTCTATGTAGCTGTTGTACTGTAAGGAACCATGATGCTTTATCAATGTTCTGTGATTACAGGTTAAATACACTGCCTGGCCTCACAAACACTAGTATTTAATTAGATCAGCTTTAGCTTTGACTCCGGCAAGCATTCAACATGGCATTGTTTCAACAACCATATAAAACATTGCAAACATTTCCCTCCTAATCCTGATCATCAGTCTAATCCTGATGGAGGCATCACTCTAGAACAGGGTTAATTTGGACTCGTCAAATTTCTTTCTCATGCTGGTTCAGGACTATCCTTTAATTCATTCCAGCAATCGTCTTAGTTGTTTTCTTTGCTTGATGCAGGGCAGTAATTTTACCTTTCAGAAACATCTTTTCACAATAAAGGGATACATGTAATAGTTAAAGAAATGAGAAGCTACTCACTGTATCAATTAGGGTTAAAAGAATTGTTGCCAGTTAATACATAATAATCACTTTTTATTTGCTTATTTAAATTCAAATGTAAACTTTTTTTTAGCTGTGCAGTATACAATGTATCGTTCTTAAATAAATACAGAATTGTCCCTGTTGAGACCAAATCACACCACACCACACCACCCCATCAGTGTCATCTGATTATTTCCCTATAGCAGAATGTTTTGTTTTTAACTTACACAATGCAATATGGTTTTAAGACTTCTGTCTATGAGTTGTGGAGACTTTTCATCATTACTTAAGCACATCTGTTCTTGTAAATACTCACCGCTCCACTGGGCCCGCGTCAGTGTAGCTCTCCTGCCTCCTTACTCGGGGTGGGGCTGGTCTCGCACTACTGGGCCGTGCTATTCTTCTGTTGCTGCTGCTGCTTTAAAAAGCACATTGCTATTACTGCACCTCCTTATAAGGTTAGTTTAACTATATACTGTCGCTAGTTTTATCACTTTTCCGAAACTTAACTGAAAGCTGTGATAAATATGATTTGTATCACAGCACCAGGTGACCTAATAAGGCTATCAGTTGCAACCTAGTGATTCTAGATACAATAATATTTTGGAAAAACTCAAAATCACTCATTAACTCGTTTGGCTCTTTTGGTATCAATGAAATGAAACTGTATCAACATGCTGAATCACATACGGCAGGATCATGAGGAGGGCAAAATAAAAACCGCTTAAAATAACTATTACAGTAACTACATCTTGAGCAGATCTTACTTGTGGGATGTACGCTGCGCCAAAACATCTGATGCATCTCCATTTTCAAGATGAACAGGTTTATCCGCTGTAGCATTGTCGCTCGCTGAAACAAATGAAAAATGTTAAAAACAGGAGCTTTAAAACGAAAGAAGCTTTACAGTCAAGCCTGAGATTTCTCATGAAGAATGGCGGAAGATGTGCAGTTGCATGAAAAATCACAGTTACTACTCACCTCCATCACTATCGTATTCGTCTGTGAAATAAAGTGAGAATGAGAAAAACATGACGGAAAAGAATCTGATACATTAGCAAACCACAAACAAGCTGTCAAATATGGTTAAATATATTAACATGTTTTTTTAGCTTCTAGAGCTCTTGGAATAAATTTAAATATCATTCAAAATTGCACAAAATTATTCTTCTGAGGCATAAAATTAATGTAAGGTTGTTCTTTTTTTTTAAAAGATCAGTTGCTACGTTGCTGCATAGCGTTTTTCTCAATAATCATATTTGAGACTTTTTACGAGAATGTCGGAAAACAAATAAAATGAATATATTCCCTGTCTTTCTGCTTGTTATTATTCTAATTGAATTGTGAGCGCTATGACTTGGGTTAGATTAGTGGGTTACCTGGCGCTCCAGATTTAGGTCTGCGTCTCTGTCCCTTGGCAGAGGACGGCCTGGGTATTCTGGCAGGACTATCAAGCTAAACACAGAGAAAGAAAGGTTCAGACAGTGAATCTCTTAACTAAAAGCCTGGTCATTTCACGTTTATTCACACCCTTCACATTACATTATTTCCACATAATACTGTGATATGCTGTTAACTGACAAGTGGGGCATTGAATAAGATGTGAAATTAGTGCAACCTACAGTAGGACTTCAGAGCTCTGAACTGTTGTAATTAAGAAGGAATGATTTGCTGTCAAGTGTGACTGTAGGGTAAAACTCATGTGCAAATGCATTTCCATTTATGGCATTTCGCAGACACCCATCTACATTTATCTCATCATACTGTACGTCTGAGCAGGTGAAGGTTAAGACGTTGCTCAAGGGCCCAGCAGTAGTAACTTGGTGGTGCTGGGAATTGGACCTGTAACCTTTTTTATTGTGGACAATTTGTTTTCTGATCCCACTGTGAAGGATGTGGATGAACAGATTAGGTTAGGCAGAGAACAGGTTAAATCCATGATGATGTAGGATGGTGCCTAGGTAGCCTAGAGCAAGACTCTAAACAAAAGAGGACCAAGAACAGAGCTTTGGAAAGTGCATAGTTGGACTAAGGGTGTGTAAGATTTATACCTTACTAAGCAAACACAATGGTGTTTTTGTTTTTAAAGCATGTAGGCAGGTTAAACCTTAACGCATGTACAACCAAGACACTCGAATGTTATGATTAAGATTAAGTAAGTCAGGTAAATCTAATTCCGAAGGGAGAGGGAGAGTATTGATGACTCCATGAACGTTTTTTTCACAAACCTCTTTTACCCACAAGCTTTTGCAACTGAAATTGGTTATGCACTTTGATGGTATCAAAAACATGACTGGTTGAACTTACTAAAGCAATGTTGACATGCAATCAATTACGAAGTAAAGTGATCACAACTCTGAAAGAGAATATTTTTTTTAAGCTTCCCTTAAACTACTGACCAATGTTGGGTAAAAACAAAGAAACTCTAATACAATAAATAATACTTTTCAATTAATTAAACATTTAATTACATGAGAAATAAAAAAAATAGTTCACAATTAAGAGTACAAAATATGTCCTAATTTGTAATAAATGAATAAATGAATAAATGTGTGGGAAAATATAATGGAAACCTTCCCATACTGAGTAGAGAATCAAACCCAAAGAGGAAATGTTAGTATTCAGTCCAAATGTAAGCTGAGGGAGCTTTCCACTGGGGAAGCTGCAGAAGTTACCTGGTGTGGAGAAGCATCTGATGGCTATGTAAAAATAAAAGAGTTTTAAATGATTTTTGTTTAAACCTTAATACAATTCTAACATAACTCACAATGAATCTAACAACTACAAAAAAAAAAAAAAAAGATATAAGTGAAGCTATGCAGCCTTAGCATGACCAGACCGCCACAGCACAGCTCATAATAATAGGAAACTATTATTTCATTAGTCCTATTAATGTTCCTATTAAAAAAAGCTAAGTAAGTATTGGAGTGCAGAACACTTGTAGGATAAATGTCGAGTTTTTGGGCAATGCGATTTTCGATTTGATTCAATAATACTAATTTGCCTAATACTAATAATGCTAATTTGTCTCAGTTATGTCATATAGGTTTTGAAGTATTAAAAACTACTAAAGTATCCAATAAACATTTAAACACTGTGTACCTTGTGTTACTGATTGTTTAAATGTCAGTTCTCTTACAAAGTCATAATCTATTTTTCTGCCCGATTCATTCCAGTCCAGCAGTTGGCGATAACAAATTAACTCAAAAGAAAAAGCGATACTCCTGCAAAATGAGAGTATTTGCAGAAGATTAAAGCGGTTTGTATTTTCTACAAAGCTGTGGGATATTTTTTAGGAATTCATACATTTTAGAATGAAAATTGAATATAAATGATTTGTTTGTTAAAAACCACTAAATATACACCCTACCACTCGAACATTTGGGATCAATAGCAAATTTCCTTGTTTTCCAAAGGAAAACACATTTTCATGCAATTCACAAACAACTGAAGGAGTTCTGACTGTAATGGAGCGGCCAGCACAGTGTCCGGATCTGAACCCTACTGAGCTGTTGTGGGAGCAGCTCGACCGTATGGTACGGAGGAAGACTCTATCAAGCCAATCCGTCTTATGGGAGATGCTCCAGGAAGCATGGGGTGAAATCTCATCAGATTAAAAGTGACAGCTAGAATGTCTGCCAGTAATTGCTGCTAAAGTTTTGTTGTTGTTGTTGTTGAAGGCAAAGGTTGAAGAACACATTCATCATTTCCATCGAAATCATTATTTCTAACTCTGACAATGTCAGCATGTCTTGTATTTTTGCTAAAAGATTGATACAAAGTGATCCCAAACTTTTGAGCAGTAGTGTATATATTTGTATGTGATTTTTATTTTCAGATTGATTTATTCAATTAGCTGAATTGACTGACAGAAGATTGATTAATTGCCTAATCGATTAAAAACACTGGAGACGAATGCAACCAATATGACCTCCAGTATCACCTCCTGTACATAACATTTCAAAAATTATTACAATAATACCCCAAGAAGGCACACCTGAATAAAATAACACAACTTTAGCTAAACTGTCTATACTTATAAATAAGGCAGGATTTGTCATAATACAGAATAAAAAGAGTAATAATAATAATAAGAAACTTCTGATTCATGATTGTGCTGAATGTAAAACCACTCATGCATGTGTTGAGTGTATACCATCTGATTCTTATTTTGTGGATGTATGGGGTCTGATTAATTATTGCCATAGAATTCAAGGCTATAATCATACATATAAATGTAAATTTTTATCATGTAGAAGTTTAATTAATAGCAAAGCATTTCAGATGAATGTTTTGAAGCACATGTTCCCTGACAATGAACTGTAAACTTAAATTCCAGCTGCACTGTGACCGAAGTCAAGAAGACAAAGTCTGGACTTAGCTGCCTCTCTTTTAGTGGTCCATTAAAAATATAAATAAATAAACAAACAAACAAAAACCCTGCAATGTAAAGAAAGCTGCCCGCAACAGAAAACACTCCATGAGAGTACTATAAAACTCGAACAAGCCATTACTACACAGTGTTTAACGCTGAAGGACTGGTACAATACAATACCTGATCATCTTGTGCCTCGGGTACCTGGGAGGAAATGAAGGACACACAAATAATCTTAGCCGCTAATTAACTCCAGTCCTGAACACCCTTGCTTCCTTCTTCTTCTTTTTCTCACTACTAAGTTCCCTCTCACATGCTAGCCCTCTCCATAATACAAAAGCTTCCAACTAGAGATTGTGCTTCCTTATGATTTCAAACTGCTGCATTGTAGAGCAGCATAACACACTCGAACGAAAGTGCCATCCTCCCTCTTCTGCATATATATAAAATCTCACTAAGTGCATTTACCGTACCCCAATATTCCACTTATAATGGCAATTGGAATAAAAATGCATCATGTAAACACCCCAGTCGGAACCGTCTGAGCTGATCCGGCCTCATTGGAATGAATTTTTAATCAGTTACTCTCTCGCTGGAATAAACATACTCATCTTGCCTACAGTGGAGGTAACAACAGGTGACTTAACGTGTTTCCTGTAACGTGAGAGCAACTATCTCCCATCTGTGTTTACTTTCATTTACTGTTTCCAGCTGAGGAAGGTGCACAGATTAAATACATAGAAAAGCATCTAACCAATCACAGATGAGTCTGAATTCTTGTAACCAATCAAAACACAGAACGAGGGATTTGGGAAGCCAAACATAACCTCAATTTCTTCTTCTTCTGTTATATTTCTGTCAGATTAAATGCTTGACAGCAGGTGGAAACACTATAAACATGTCAAAAAATTTATATTCTGGTTAAATACTTGGACACTTCAGCTTGGCGTCCATGCCATTTTGTATAGAATGATTTTAAACAGATTGAGGAAATATTATCCATGCAAACATGGCTACTAATGCACATGATTGGCTGGTTGTGACTTCCCACCAAGAAAGCACGGCCATCTTTGTTCTCCAGGGTGAGCCTCGCCTTCTTGCTATTTGTTCTACTGAGAAGCGAATTTACTGGCATGCAGAAACTACAAAGCTTTCCCCAACATTGCCATCTATTCCCACTTAAACTACGACAGAAAAACAGGACACTTATAAAGGCAGAAAGGCAACCCACAAGCTAAATATGATAAAGTCAATGCTACAGTAGGTTACCTCGTCTACGTCATCTCTTTCAGTCTTGAGAAATAAAGAGACATAAAAATGCGATTAGCGAAATGTCAGCCATTACAGTGAGTGACAGCGGCTCCATGACATGAAACCTTTCTCTACATATCTAGAGTGCTGTGAAAAAAAGGATTTGCCCCTTCCTGCTTTATTTATTTTTGCAGATTTGTTATTTTTTAATTATTCAGATCACTCACTCACTCACTTAGTCAAGGTTTAATATTACACAAAGATAACCCATGTAAATACAAAATGCTGTTTTAAAATGACGATTTCATTTATTAAGGGAGGGCAATTATTTTTTCACATACGGCCAAGTAGGTTTGGACAGCGTTTTCCCTTAATAAATGAAATCATCATACAAACACGGCATTTTGTATTTACTTGAGTTATGTTTGTGCAATAATAAACTTTGAATGAGTGAGCGAGTGTGTGTGTGTGTGTGTGTGTGTGTGTGTGTGTGTGTGTGTGTGTGTGTGTGTGTGAGTGAGTGAGTGAGCGGTCTGAATCATTTAAGTGTGACAAATTTGCAATAATAAAAAAAAAAATCAGGTAGAGGCAAATACTTTCGCAGCACTGTATATTTCTCCATAACCTTAAAGTCTGTAACCTGCATCTGCTATAAATAAATATAAAACAAACATTTAGACTGGGAATGGCTATAATAAAAATGTATATAATATTGATATCATAAATAAAGTCAATACATTTTTCTGAGATAAAAATATATATAGAAGTATTTAGAATAACACTAATTGTACCCGACACTAAAGGGTGCTCGAAATATTAACTTTGTTCCATTAATTACTGATTAGTGGGATTTTTTTTGTAGACATCACTACATGTAGACATCACTGTATGGTTTGTGTTGCAGAAATGTCCTGCGATATGATTTTTTGTTATATCATTCACCCGTACATCCAACAACATGGGAAATAAAAATATGGCTGAGGAACTCGTATGTGTACATGGTATATCAGTAAACTCTTGAGTGTAAATTAAAAAAAAAAAAATTTTAACGGAAAAAGTTTCACCTCTGCTGGTTCGATTTTGTGATTTCTGTTCAGCTCCTCGGGGTGAGGTTTTTGCTTGATCACTTCCTCTGCAGCTCGGGGCTGGAAAAAAAAACACAGCATCATGGGACTCAGAAATGTCTGACACTAATCTCTTAAACATATCTATATGATTAATTTTAGTAACTTTGTCTATACACACTCAGGAACAGCTATATAGATGCTCAGTCATGCTGTTATGTAATCATCCGATTACATTACAGGACAGCTTAACATTGGTAAAAGACCAGACAACTTTTTTTTTTAACCCTCATCTTTCCAGTAGCGATGACTCGCTGTCCATGGTATCCTCATGAGGACGGTGTGGTTTTGCATGACGATGCACATCTGCACGCCCCGTCAATATTTTGCAGAAACTTTTGTTTTTAAATTGTGTGACAGCATTCTTCCTGTTGTCTTGAGTGCACTGCTGTCTTCACGTCTTCACCAGAAATGAACCTTTGCCAGATCAGGATAAGGGAGGATGCTGTCACACGATTTAGGCAGCTCATTTTAATGCGGCTCAGCCTAAAACATTTTTTAAATCAGGGAATATGAAAGCTTGTTGACAGATGGACAAAATGTATTGAAACGCAAAGAGATTATGTCGAAAAAAATGATGTATTTGTCTTTTCTAAAAGTTCATTAAAATTAATTCTACAGCTAATTTTTGACTCACCCTTGTGCAAAAAAAACTAAAAATTATCACTCTTGAACCACATGCAGTTTTTTTTCCACCAGTTCTCTATTTCTCAGTTGACGTTTACCCATATAAGATTACAGACTTTTATAGACCTTTTTGACTTTTTACTATATTAACACAGTATTGTGCATTAAGAACTACAGAGACTGACCTTTTTCTCCCCTTTATCCTTTCTCTTTTCTTCTGTCTCCTTCTGAAGCTCTCGCTCTCTCCCTCGGTCCTGCTCTTTGCCTCGGTCTCTTCGCTTGTCACGCTCACGGTCTCTGTCCTTGTCCCGCACTCGTTCTCTGTCCTTGTGTGAATCTCGCTCTCTGTTTTTCTCTCGTTCTTTGTCCTTGGTTCTTTCCCTATCCCTTTCTCTGTCTCGAGTCTTCTCTTTCTCTTGGTCCCGGTCTCTATCTCGGTCCTTTTCATTATCTCTGTCACGGTCCTTCTCTTTATCTCTGACTTTTTCTTTATCCCTATCATGGCTTTTGTCTTTATCCCGATCTCTGTCCTTTGTCCTGTCTCTCTCCCGAGCTTTCTCAGGCCTCTCTCCATCTCTGTGTCGCTCTTTCTCACTCCTCCTCCTGCTCTCCTGGTCTTTGGGTTGGTCTGGGTCTTTCTGCTCAGTGTTCACACTGCTCTCTTTAATCTTCTCCTGCAAAGTAACAAAGACAAAGACATCAGCAAATCCTTGCTTAATATCACTGCATGGATTAAATGTGTTTATATTAAGACCATATAAAGGACACCAGTGAGAGAGGCGTATAGACTAAATACTAAAGATCAGGATGAATATAAACAAAAAAGTGTTTAAATTAAAGACATAAGCAAGCCTAAGAGTATTACTGATCTCCGTGCCGCCATGTTTGCAAACATGCGTGTCTTACTTCTCTGTTCTCCTTGCCGTGGGACCTGGAGGTGCTCGCTTTCCCCTTTATATCCACTTTGTCTCCAGCTAGGACATGCCTTACAGCCTCATCACTGGAGAGCTACATCACAGTGTAACAACATGGATAATCATTTAATATCACACTGAGGTTTAAAACAAAAGTACAAAATAACACAATGATCGAGTAAACATGTAGATTCTCTGGGGACTCCTAGGATATAAATTGTTTTACATTATAGCAGGTTAAAAAAAAAGTTCTCTCATCTATAGGCTTTTTTCCTCTCACTTGAATTAATAGGACTAAAAATATAAGTTTGTGATGTTACTGTGCCCCTCCTGACCCAAATAAATTGTTAACAGGTATAAACATGTTTACTGGTTTTCAAAATGTAAATAATAATTTGCATGTAAAATCTAATATACTCAAAATATTCAAAACAAACTACTGTATATTTGTAGTGCATCTATAGCTCCATAGATAGGAGGATAAAGAAACCGATAGATAGACAGAAATAGATACAGTAGATACTGTAGAGACAAACAGACAGACATGTGGGTACCGAGACAGATAGATAATAGGAAAGATAACAAACATAGATAAATATACAGAAAGATAAATTAATAGACTATCAGACAGATAGATAGCTACAATGACAGACAGACAGATATAATTTTATTGACCCCTGATGGTAACAGTATTTGTCCAGGTGTTTTAAGAAGTAAAGTAAATGCCTGGTGTAAGTTAATAATAAGCTATTTAACAGCTCCTCCATCCTTTCAGTTCCCTCTTGGCTCACAAGATGGCGGTTTGTTTATACAAATTATTGCCTGGCTGCCGATTCAGCTCAGCATTAAAAAAAAAAGGGCACAATAACAGTAAACAATAACAGAGTCAACTCTACAAACTATATGGCCTTCATCTTCATTCTAGTCATTTTTTTGAGTAGATGGGGATTTGGAATGATGGAGTAACACTGCAAAATGTATTTTAGAAAATGGAAATTTAGAAAGTATTTCATGGTTGTTGTTTTTTAAGGACGATGGGACTAGAAAAGAGAATTAAATTTAAAAGAGATGAGGGGGATCAAGACCAGAATGTGGCAGTAATGCAACATAGTGAATGCCAGCCGCTGGTAAACACCAAGAAGAAGAATTATATGGCCAAAACTATGTGGACACATGACCATCAAACCCACATGTACTTGTTGAACATCCCAATCTAGATTTAGTCCCCTTTACTATTATATTAACCTGTTATATATCCCACTAGATTTTAAAGTGTGGCCGTGGGGATTAGCGATCGTTCAGGCACAAGAGCATCATTAAGGTTGGTCACTGATCTCAAGCAAGGAGTGTCTTTGTACGAGCCATTTGAGTTCTTTGACAAAGGTTCCTGTACTGTCATGCTGGAACAACAGTACAGTAAATGTTACAGCTCAGGAACTATATGGGTGTGATGGTCAGGTGTCTACAAACTTTTACAAGATCCTGTACAGTGTACACTACCCTTTACATAACCATTTCTAAATACTAAAGCAAGCATTATGACACTGGCTTGATGAGATGTTTGACCTTGATCCAGCTTTTACCCTTTTCATAAAGTCCAAGAAAAATAGCTTTATGCATCATTTCCTTCAATTGATGACTAAAAGCCTGGAGAGATACTAAATCCAGTTTCATTGCATCCGAATCATCCTTGAAATCAGGAGGTATTTCATCCTAACCTTGTTAAGGCAGCACTTGGCGATGGTCTGGAGCAGCTCGTTGGTTTTCTCGGGTTCGTGGCCAGCCACTATGCGTGCAGGCTTAGCAGCCACGGGTTCCCCACTCACCAGCATCACTACGTCTATGGTCTTCTGGAGGAACGCTATCTTCGAGTCTTTATCCTATATCCCAAGGGGAAAAAAAACTCCACAATATTAAAATAATCTCTTTCGTTATCATAGTGACATAGTACGAATCAATCTTAACTTTTCCATCCACATTAATACGTATAATTATGTATGGTCTAAGCTGAGTTTTCTACAGCGTGCTGTAAATGGGCCGTATATTATGACACAGTGAAATTGTCCATGTTCCCATTAGGAGTCGATTATAATTCAGCCGGTTGGTAATGAGCTTAGACACGCATCGCAGACGGCAGACACTATTAATCACGAGTCATTATTACCTACTACAGGGTAAAGAGGTCATAGTTCGATAACATCGATTGGACATTTAATCATAGAAGAGTTTCTGAAGAGAAGTCGTCAAATAAAATCTTCCAAGCATTACCCGAGTCCCCACACTGCTTCGTCAGGCTGAAGCACTCCTGTCATGAAAGCATCCATTATGCATGCTGGAGCTTCAAAAGGATTTGGTTCCTTTTGCACATCATGCTGTTTTCAAAAGATATCAGATGCGAACCAGTTTATCCCACACCTCTATCTACAGTATCTGTCCTTCGCTCTTCAAGTTTTCTAGTTTCCTTCAGACAGCAGCACAGAGCTAGATATCAGTTTCTTTCACAGAGTCATTCCATGTCCAGATGATTAGAGGTATCTCAGGTTGACGCCTGAAGTTTCAAACCTTCTCTGTGACCCACTGAATTATGACACGTTTCTCAAATTCAGACTTGTCAAGTTGCAACAAGACGTCACCTCAGATACCTTTTACTGGCTGACTGGAGTAGAGCCTGATGAAGCCTGTCAGCCTGAAGGTTCGACATGGATTCTGAGATGATTTTCTGCCCACCACAGTTGCACAGAGCAGTTACTGACTTACTGTAGTCTCCCTGTGAGATTAAGCAATCTGTGGGTTTTCCTCTGTCCTTTCACATTAACCACGGAAGTGCCGTTCAGCAGATGTTTTTGGTTTTCACAACATACTAGAGCTGACCATTGTTAAAATCGCTATATAAATAAACCACATCCATCATCCATCACTAGGTCAGAGACACTTTATGAAAAACAGAAACTTTACATTATTTAAATTACATAAATAAATAAAAGAAAGAAAACAAGTAGAATTGCACTGATTCCAGTATCAGCCCAATACTGTGCTAGTGCATTATATTCTACTTGTAAGCTATTCCGATACAATCGCACCTGACACCGGTTTACAGCAGACACACACTATGCAACTGCATAGGTTCTTGCAAATTACACAAGGCCTCTCATCCCTTCTCATTTCAAAAGCCAATGTCCAAGATGACAACTTTGATGAGAAGATGAGGCAGAAGTATTTTTTCTGGGTATGAAAAAAAATTAAAATAAATTCCAGGTCTATTTATATTCTCTCTCTGATATCAGCAAAATAAAGAAGGGGTGAGGGGGGGAGGGGGGGGGGTCACCTTCACTGTACATTTTCAATATTAAACTTTAACAGATATCTTCTTTAATATTGTACTTCTTCTAAGTGGGTTAAGCACAAGATGTTAGAGGATGAGAGGGGGCGGGGCTTCCAGGGTGTCAGGTAATCCGTAATCATTCCAGTTTCACATGTCGACTAGACTGGCTAGTCTTTTTTTAAATTTATTATTATGTAAAAAAAAAAAAAAAAAAAAAAGACTTCCTTGGCTCATTTTTTTGTAACCGATTATGTATACTTCAGCGTACTCTGAAAATCGCAGAGCTAAACATGTAAAACGTTGTCAGGTCTGAATTCAGAGACTCACCTTGACATTGTCTGACTTCATCTCTGCTTCTCCATAAAGGCCCTTCATGAAGCCTGTGGTGCGAATCACCTGACAGATTAGAAAACAGTGACAGTTTTGGACCATGAGTATAAACATGCATATACTTAAAAATACTACAGACTCCAGACTCTTATCTAATCCAAAACCAGAACTTCATCCTGTGTCTGAATGTTTCACATTCAGAAAAACTACCAATTTAATGTTGCATGACTGTGACATAATTTTCTCCATGAAATGAGCATCAACTGAAGCCTCGAATCAGCGTTTGGTTTTCCTTGCACTTGTACTAGTAATAAATAGAAACGGGGGGGAAATGATTTAGTGATTTATCACGATACATTTGTGCGACCACACTTCTCGCCACACTGACCCCAGGAACGATTTTTAAATACATTATTATGTATATGTATGTTTGCATTGTACCTCGCCGGACTTTTATAGTCTTTGGCAGGCAGCACAGCATCCTGAGTGGTAGGAGCAAATTTATTTCTAAGCTTATTTACAATTGTACCACAATAATAATAATAATAATAATAGACTCTAAAATACGAGATTTATCAGTACAAATCGGCACATAGGTATCGTAATAATATTGTATCAGATGCTTCTCAGTGATTCCCACCTCTAATAATAATAATAATACACTAAGAGTGTGGTGTAGCTTGATGATGCAGAGGGTAACCTTGCCATCTCACAGCTCTAGTGTCCCTGGTTCGATTCACAGCTTGGGTTACAGTGTGTCTGATGTTTCTTATGTCATCCCCGTGTCCGTGTGGATTTCATGGAAGTTGTCCCAAAATACTGGTTACTCTAAATCACCTATAGATATAAAGTAGTGTGAATGTGTGTGTACTCATGACGCACTTTGCTAGACCTTTAACCACACCATTGTGTGTTCTTGCTTGATGCTCAGGTATCCCTGGAATAGACTCTACTTCTGGAATAAATCAACTCCGGCCCTGACCAGGAGAAAGCACGAGGCATTTACGGCATTCAGCAGACACCCTTATCCAGAGCAACTTACACTGTTATCTCATTACACATCTGAGCAGTTGAGGGTTGAGGGCCCAACAGTGGCAACTTGCTGGTGCTGGGGTTTGAACCTGGGCCCTTCCAATCAGTAACTCAACTGATCCCACAGATCTGCTTCCCCACTGAACTACACCTGAAACCCCTGGTTTGTCTATTAAAATAATATAAGCAAAGAGAATTGTGAGACAATGTCGAACTCCTTGTCTTTCACTCATTGTGAGTTGTAGTCTTTTTTTCTTCTTCTCCTACCTGTATTCACAAAAATGCTGGGTGCTGTGTTGTAATTGGCTACTCAAACGAACAAACCCTGCGTCAATTGGACAACGCGAAACGTCGATCACAGAACATCAAATCAGCTCCTCATATCCACTTCTAACGCAAAAAGGCGGGGTTTCACTCAATATGGGTAGAAGAAAACTATTTGTTTGCATAACCGTGCCCAGAGAAGCTCCTAGCAACAAAAAAGACGCTAGCTGGATAGCCAACTAGCACATCAAACGGCATGAAACTCAATACAGTCTTGGTTTAAAACGGAGCATAATGACTGTATAGAAAAATTAGAAAAAGACAAAAGTGGAACATGTACAGTAGCTTCTATTATGTTAGTAGATAGTATTATGCAGGCTAGCAACCTAATCTTTAATAAGTTCACTAGTTAGCATGTTAGCTGTGTTAGTGTTACAGGGAGACACACTAATCCACATTAGCCACAGGAGAGCTCGAGACCATGTTCAAGAAGTTATTACGATATCTATGTTTAATATAACAAAGCATTTATTTATTTAACCCGGGGCTGTTAGCACTGAAGCATCCCTGCTAGCCGTGATCATGTGAGATAAAGCCTGTGAATAAAGCGTGTCTGACGGCGATGGTGTGAGAGTGTACAGTACTGAGTGTGTGAGAGTCAGGGCTGGTGAACCCACCTCGCTCACTATATCGTGCAGGTAACGGAAAGGCGGTTTGTTCAGCAGCTTCTCAGTCAGAGGAGGTTTCTTGATCACTTTCCCCAGAGTTTCCTGCGTCTTTCTGGCCACTGATCCGTTCATCGTCTGCGCTTCAAGCCTAACGTCGCGGCTCGGGAATGTTAAAGATGGGAGAAAAACAAATAAATATATACAAGCAGCAGATTTCCAATCACAACTTAAACCGTGTCGTCTCCGTTGCCGTGTCAATACCCATGCAATCCCATAGTGCGCCACTGCTTGGGAGAGCGCGTGCGCGAAGACCGGCTGGTTGTCAAGGAATCTCCAAGGCAACAACTAGCAACTTCGAGTCTAGGGTTAAATTAATATTTTATTCGTTTTACATTACTATTTGTAAAGTTTATATCAGTATTATAATTGTATAAATTAAATACTTTTTAAAAAATCATATTCTTATTACTTTTAATTGAAGTATTCTATTTTAATTTAATTGTACCAGATGGGACGGTTAGCACAAGGACCCCGCCTCGTGCCCTAAGCCTCCCGGGATAGGCTCCAGGTCCCTGAATACAGGATGAAGCGGTATAGAAGATGAGTGAGTGAGTGAGTGAGTGTACCAGATGGCACAGTGACATAGTCGTTAGCAGTGTCGCCTTGCACCTACAGGGTCCAGGTTCCATTCCCGACCAGGCTCGGTTCCCATCTCCCCGTGCTTGGTGGGTTTCCTCCCACAGCCCCTTTTTTTTAGGCTAATTGCCATTTCCAAACTGGAGACTTAGGACTTGAGGTGGGGTACCACCTGGATGGGGTGCCATCGCTGGGCACACACACATATTTACACTCACTCACACACCACAGGCAACTTGGCAATGCCAATCAGCATAATCTGCATGTCTTTGGACTGTGGGAGAAAACTGGAGTACCCGAAGGAAACCCACCAAGCGCTGGGAGAACATGCAAACTCCCCACACACAGACTCGGGGTGGGAATTGAAACCTTGATCCTGGAGGTGCGAGGCCACAGTGCTAACCACTACACCACCATGTCACCAATAAAAGTAATAACATTAAACATAAAAAGAGTGCAACCCGGAAGTTGTAGAAGCTCGTTTTTTTTGTTTGTTTGTTAATAAGACTCTTTTATTTGTCATTTTTATTTTTTTTATTCTTTAAATCAGATTATTTATTCATCAATTTATTTATTTATTTATTTATTAATTACTTTTTCAAATAATGTAAACTTCATGTGTGGTAATGAAGCTATAAATAAAACTGTTAAATATAATGGTTTTTATATTTAAGCGGTGGCTGTGTGTGGGGATAGAAGGCTGCCTCTAAGCCACACCCCCTCTGCCACAACAAGTCTTTATTGCCTAAAGTCCTCCAATGAATTTTCCATTTCATTTAAACTTTCATGTCAAACGATTAATGCCGTGTCTTGCTTTCCTTTGTTGGTAGAGAAGAATAGCTGTGTGTCAGACCTGTCTGGTGGGTTTTATAAGTACAAGAGCAGCTACATGACAGGGTCCTGTCAAACTGGAGTGAGGGACAGCCGGTTTGGATCTGACGTTTCACTTCAGTAAGTTTTATTTTATGGAATATTTATATGAATATGCTATGAGTAAACCTTGCCTTTGGTACTTTGCTAATAACATCTTTTTTCTTTCTTGTTGTTTTCTGCTTCATTAGAGTTAAAATTCTTACCAGGAAACCAATGCATCCATAAATTTGATCTAATCTTAGTCTTAGCTAAAATTAGGGATGAGAATTAGATTTTATAAATATGTATTACTGTGCAAAAGTAATAAACTAAGCAAAGTCAATATTAACTATGATAACACTGCTTTTTTTTAAGGTTTAGTAGTATCAGGTGTATTCTGTGCAAATTCATATGAAATTGATGTTTGTTTTCTAAGCATTTTGGAAAACTTATTCTACAATGTTCTTCTCGAAGTACTTTTTGAGATTTTATTTTTTATTTCATTTCATTTAGCAAAAGATTTACTTAAAAAAAGAAAGAAAAAACATAGGATGCCAGCAGTGACTCCAATCTGTGTAAGGCCATGTTGGCATGAAGTTGCCAATAAATATGTCAATATTTAATTTACACCAAATCTCAAACGCAAATCTCGTTTAAAATAAAAAATGAAGAATACATGGAAATGATTTGTCTAAACATTGTATGTGACTTTAAACCAGTTTTTCATGTCCAACAGCTCCCTCACCCACACCTTTTTTTTTTTTTTTTTTTTGAGGGACATTTCACAGAGCTAGTCTAACAGCTACCGTACTGGTATGTGAAAACAATATGGATAAAGACAGAAAAAAACTCAATACTAATCTCACCAGTATGTGCATACTGCATATTCTTAGTCTGTCTCTTTACTCTGTACACAGTAATCATGGCCCACTGGTACCTGTGTGTGTTTCTGCTGCTGTTGTCCTGTGATGTGGCCTTTGTGAAGAAAAAGAAAGCAGCCCAGACACTCTCAAGAGGTAAGTTCATTTAATCTTTGAAATATAATATCAAATTTGAAAGGCAAAAAAATGTAGATTGTAAACAAAACACGACTAACTTTGGATTAGATTAGATTAGATTAGATTAGATAGATAGATCGATAGATAGATAGATAGATAGATAGATAGATAGATAGATAGATAGATAGATAGATAGATAGATAGATAGATAATGCAAATTTTGTTATATATTGCAAAAACAAGTGTCCTGTGATGTGGTTTTAAAGTAGCAGACTCTTTCAAGAGGTAAAATCATTCAATATGAGAAATGTAACAGGAAATCTAGTATGTTTTGGAAAAAGTGTGGATAGTAAGTACTGTATAGCACTATTAACTATTAATAGGACACATTATAATATTACCTAATATTATATAAAATAGTAGATATAATAGTAGTAGTATGCTGGGGATGAGTGAACAATTCTGACTGATTGAGAAGTTTAGTACATAAAAAGGACACAAATGTAAGATGTAGCAAATTGTAAGATGAGTGAATTTCATTGATTTTTCCTTCATTATCACAAGGAATAAAAATGACCCTGTGGTGTATAAAGTAATACTAGAAAATAATATTAGCTCTTTTGACCGTGTCTGCTATTAAAACTGCTATTATTATATAGCCTCTTAGGTGAAATATTCAGAGAGGAATTTAATAATAATCTTAATTTTTGATAAAAAAATTTTATTGTCATGTCCTACTTACAATACAGTATGTCAGGTATCACATGTTGCATTCTGGACAGTGAGAGCTGAAAGTTGTGTTAAAACATTATATACAGCTTGGACATACAGTAGGTGAAAACCTTAGGCGCTGCAAACTTTTTCACTACATTTTTCACCAAGCGTGGGACGATGTCATTTGGACAAGCAGTAGGTCGGTATAGTTTATTCCTTGCATGTGTCACTCAGGTGGACTTTTTTTAAATTTATTTTATATAGGCTGGGGTGATGAAATTTCCTGGGCACAGACGTATGAGGAGGGGCTGATCAAAATGAAGGAGAGGTACGGTGTTTCATTTTTGCAAAGCCAAATATCAACCCTTCGTTGCTCATACCTTATTTGCAGATTACATAGTGAGTGCATGTGCTTTTTATTATATCTCTACAGTAACAAGCCGCTGATGGTAATTCATCACTTAGACGAATGCCCATATAGTCAAGGTTTGTCATTTTACTATATTTGTTAATTATTTAAATATCAATAAATGACTAAAATGTATAGTTTATGATATGATGCAGGTAAGTATGGATTATCATTGAAAGTACAATATCAATCAGCATAATATACTACATATAAGGATGGGTGATAATGTAAAGGAAACATATGCATAAATGTAAGTCATAGTAAGGTGTTACATAAGCTGCTAATAGTGTTTGTCTGGAATTGTACTGGAGACACAGTGAACCATTCTTATGAAATTTGGTGTTATGATGATGGTGATGGGGCGTCACTCTAAAACCTCCTGTAGGGGTGTAATTTTCATATACAACGCCTTTACAACATAACCAAGCCACAGATTTTTTTCTTTACATTTCACCCATCTGTATGTGAGGACCACATTGATTTTTTCTTACATACTTTTATCTCTTTTATTCATACATCAAGCTCTTAAGAAGGCTTTTGCGGAGAGCAAATCCATCCAAAAAATGGCCAAAGAAGATTTCATCATGGTCAACATAGTGGTAAAGTTTTACATTACTGTCCCACAATCAGCTCACTTTGCAGTTATACACTCACTGAGTACTAGGAACACTAGTCAGAACTGCTGCTCACTAGACTTTGTTTCTAACTGTAAGTGCACCATAATTCATGTTCTGAATAAACTCCAGAAAGTGTTATGTGTGAAAATCCCAGGAGATCAGATCAGAAGTTCAGAAAAATACTCATCCATGGTCAAAAGCTTGATCACATTTTTCACCATTCTAATATGATAATTACATAAATGTGCAGGTATATGGGTGTTCCTAATAAAGTGTCCAGTGAGTGTAAACTCTTTCTTGGTACATCAGTGGACATCAGTATTTCACTGTCTAACCCAGCCTGAAAATTATTTGCAGCATGAAACGCCAGATGCTAATTTGGCTCCTGACGGCTATTACGTTCCCAGAATTCTTTTTGTTCGTAAGTTTCTATTAAAACAATTTGTTAAATATAATCATATGTCAGTTAAGAATCACTAAATTAAATTAAATGCAAACAAAATGTAAATTCTTCATGTTTCTTTAGAAATCAGACCTTTTCATTATCATTAAATCTTAAAGTAAAATTTGTACACATTTTGTAATGACTAACCTGTACATCTTTTCTCCTTACTCCAGATCCCACTATGGTCGTGCGCAATGACATCACTGGCAAGTACCACAACCGAAAGTACGCCTATGAACCTAACGACATGGAGTTCTGTAAGTACAGTATCTGATTAAGCTCACACATTGTATTTAATAGTACCTATATGGCGCAACCGCAGCTTTCTCCTGCGGTTTCTGCTATTAACATGTTCTCATGTTTTCTGGTAACCTTGCAGCTTTATATTAAATAGAATGAAATCCTACTATATCTGTAACGACAATAGCTGTGTAGCACATACAGTATGTGTTACTCTAGAACTAGTGTGGTTTAAATAGAGATATGACATGATGTGATTGGCCCAAGTGGGCGAAAACTGGGAAGTTAACTCTTTTTTGACACCTTAAGAGAAGACATCTTGTAGAAGCAATGCATCCATAAACACTCCAGTAAGTTTACGTGTAAAACGTGTGCTTATTGTTAAAGGGGACATATTATTCAACGTCGCCTTTATATTCATTTTTAGAGATTAGGATTAATTTAGGATGCTGTTTTTACTTTTTCCATTTTTAAATTGGCTGGAGCTTACATAAGCCAAAAAGATTTTTCCTTTAATGTGACATCATGTAGAAAGAGTTCCACCGCCAGCTTGTTGCTCAGCTCTGCCCTGTTCTGCCGTTTCCCGGGTGCCATTTCTAAGCGCTAAATAATGTTAACGCTAACCTAGCCTTCTTCAGTTCTTAAGAAAAGCTATTTCGGTGGTTTGCTGTTAACTGCTAAAGGCTAGCCTAATCTTCTTTTGCTCTTGTATTTGTTTTGCTTTTATATTGCTAAACATTATGGATGCAGTCGTGAATTACTGTATATCATACAATAGTTCGATTTATACTGAAAACCCTTATTTTGCCCCTTTGCTGTTAATCAGAAATATGGGTGCAGAATGCATGAAAAAGTGAAATTCAGAACGAGTGACTTAAAAGGGGTCCCTGCATTCTGATTGGTTAGAAAAATGCACTGCCGCAAAGTGGCATTGGGGCTGTTGATTTAAAGCTACAGATGCTAAAACAATGTGTTTGGAATAAAGTAGTAACTCAGAAGGAATTTCAGATATGCCAGAATGCATGATTGCTTAATCATATTATATAAGAATATGCACAAGTTGTGTTTCAGATAACAGCATTAACGGATACATTTCAGAGACCTCGAAGATTTATTTAAATTTGTTAAAAGAAGAACAGGAAAAAAACACGCATTAAGCACATTAAGGAATAAAACTACTTAATGTTGATGCACACTTAATTTTGTAAATGATACCTGATAAATCATGACTTCTGTTTAATCACATTGTCTCCTCTGTGTTTCTATCTAGTGGAGGAGAACATGATAAAAGCCAAGCAGTTGTATCACACAGAGCTGTAGTGAGATCAGAGCTGGTGACACAGGAGAATGCCAGATGGATGAGAAGATGCAGGAATGAAACTGATTGTTATGCTATCAGAACTTTCATACAATGTCCTACAATGAGTGAACCAAACACTTCCAGCTGTGAAAGAATGTGTTCATGTGGTCATGTGTTCATGCGTGCCAGCTCTCAGTTGTATTCTAATGTTGATCTGATTGATATGAGACACTGAAACACTGGTACCCTGACAAATAAAATGTACTGAACACAATTATAAACAGTGTACATACAGTACAATGAATTGTCACTAATCTCATGTCATCATCCAGATACAATGGTTTTCGCATTTGTACCATGATTTTAAATCATACTTTGATCATCTTGGGTCATCGTCAGTGACAGACCTATGTATACTGTAGCTTCCATCATGGTTCCCTACCCAAATAATTATACATCTAAGTTCATATATCCATCTTTCCAGCATATCATTGTCATTAACGTACACATTTTAAAGATTCTATATATTTTTTGTAGTGTACAGAGGGTGCAACGTGGACCAAGCATCTAATACTTAGTATGTAATACTTCTCTCTCACCAGTAGAGGGCACTACAACATGCATTATAAAGTTCAACCATATCAGAAAAGAAGTGGTTGTTCTCAGACATTTTTAAATAGTTGTTTATTTCAGGACAACTAACTCATCTATGTTAGCCACTGACAAGTTGAATCACATCCCAATTGGAGAAATTTAGCTTTAGGGTGGATGAGAGCGGTTAATAATGATCAGAAATCCTGCGAAACATGATCAGGATGAGAAAGATGAAGACAGAAAATAAAGTATGGGGGGGAGACAATTCATCGAAAGAGTAATAGTCAAAATTTCTGAAGAACAAAAAAAAATAGCTCTGAAGAACAAATATAGTCACGTCCAGTCTAGCGACACAATCAAGCATTGCATGACAAACTATATTTTTTGGTTCACTGATGAAACCTCATTCACACACTATATGCAATCTGGGAACGCCAATTAGCCTAATCTGCATTGATTTAGACTGTAGGAGGAAACCGGAGCACCCCAGAGGAAACCCACCAAGCACAGTGAGAACATGCAAATTCCATGTACACAGACCATGAGACTGTAATCAAATCTGGACCATGGAGGCACGAAGCGACAGAGCTAACCACTAAGCCTCACTGATTAAGAGCTAATGAAAATATAAGATGGGCTTTTGTTTCTTGACAGCGCTGTTGTGTTTTGTGTCGTGTTTTCAGCATGAGAGGTAAAAAATCAATGGCACAATGAACACTGAAGATTTGAAACAGAGTTTGATTCATCTTTGGGAAAATAACTGGATGGTAGATGGTAATCTTTCAGCATAATAACGACTCCTCAAACATACAGAAAATACAAATAAAACCCACTTGAAACAGAATTGCAGTGGTAAATTGGCCACCAAGCATAAACATTACTGAGGGAGTATGAGATCTATTGAATGGACCGGTTTAAAAGAAAATCTCCAGCAGATTCTTCCAGCATAGTTTGTTGATTTCCAGGAACTTGTTTTACTCACACCATACATCTGTCTCTACAAATGTCCTGCATTTTGTGGAATGTTATTTATCTTTCCAATAATGAAAAAATAAACTTATATAAAAGATTAGATAATTAGGTAAAAACAGGTTTTTGGGCTGTTGTGCTACTGGTATAATAAAAAAATTTGAACATGGAAAACAATTGCTCTAGAACTGTGGCTTTGCACATCCAGGGTGTAAAGGAAAGGTTTGCAGCTCTGTTTTAAATCATACTAATTTCAGGTTTGTCGATAAGAGACGTGTACGTTTTGGTGTATGATGAGTAAATAAAAGAGAACTTACTTTGAAATACTCTGAGTTACAATAAACATTGCTACAAAGTAGCTTTACATAAATATATCTTCAAAATTCATATAAAAATTTTATTTGTCACATACACGTCCACACACAGTACGAAAGGCAGTGAAATGCTTATATAACTGTTCATGACCCAAAAAAATAACGGTAGGGTAGAGTGAAAAGACAGAAAGTGGAGTGTAAATCTAGATTGTTGATTTAGGGATCTGATGATCCGGCTGCGGGTTCAACATAAAACATCACAGCAATGTCATGCTTTAGAGTAAATCAGAAAACATTACTAAATAAAAATTTCCTTACACAAATTTTCCATAAAACAGACCTACAGTACACAGAAAACATAAAAAAAAACAACTATGATGATTTGCTTTATTGATCTTCCACAAGGAAGAGTGAGCATGCTAGGGATGGATATTTGGACTCCGGAGCACCCTCAGCTGCATGCAGTGGGGGAAAAAAAGAAAAAAAAAAAACACAAATCATGTTGATCAGGAAATGGCCCTAGTAGAATGTACTCGGCAATGTTCATTTCAAATTCAATTTGAACTAGACGGCAAAGCAGAAAATTATATTGTCAAAGGAAATCTGTGAATAAAAGATGTCCATTCAGTGCTTTCAGAGGAATGTGAGACGGAGTGAGGCACGTCTCTATTTCTTGAGCAATGACCGCGCTCCTTTTTAACAACTAAAACACTTTTTAGAAGAAAATGGCCTCCGGCAAACATCTTCACATCAAAACGCAGCACCAAGGCAAAAGCCATATTTTCCTATTCACCTGAAGACCGATATGTTAGGGGTGCGCGCACACACACACACACACACACACAAGTAACATGAGCATTTTTTGTCCCTGAAGGCCAAATCACATTGTTTTCCAGATGTGTTAGAGACTAGTCATTTGTCCTGGTTTCACAAAGCAATTTTTGCTCTGGCAGAAGGTTTTGCCATAGACCTTTTCTTTTACCAGTTTTGAAGGACAGTCTGGAGCTACAGGGTACATTTCATAAAAAAGCTGGACCCTCACACAAAGCTGAGAGGTCTGCCTGTTAAGCAAGACTCCAATCAGGGCACTGCACGTACACTTACGTAATGTCTATATGTGTACACGAATTGACCTACGCCTTTAAAAAAAGAAGGAATAAAGTTTTCTTGACTGACAAATTCCCTGTGATTATGTTCAGCTCCAAGTCAACTGTAAAACCCTTCCATTACCGGCATCTTAAAGGAACTCCTGTTTATAAAGGTAGCCTGGATGTCAAAATGCCAAGCTAATGTGTCTAAGTGCAACACAAGTGCAACACAAGTGCAACAAGTGTCATTACCCCCCTGCGGATAAAAGGGAAAAATAACCCAAGGCAGTGTTGTGCCAGGCACTCTTCTAAGAGTCACAGTTTCTCTTTTAGCTCAGAGAGATCTTTGACAAGGACACAGGCCCATTAGTGGCTATTCCAAGCCCTCGCTCAGACAATTTAGATATTCAAATATCCGCCCGCTTAGCACAAACTGTTTGCAAAGTAGAGCTGAATTGGTAATGTGTTATTAATCTTTTCCTCTCTGCAGCCTTTTCTCTTTCTCGCCACCCCATCACCAGTGCACCAATGCGACTTCCGCACACTGCAGTCCGTGTCCTGGAGGTACAAGGGCAGACGAGACCATTGAAACTGGAAGGTCAGAATGCAAATTACTCTCCTCCTCCTCCTCCTCCTCCACACACCCCTCCACCACTCTCTCTTCTGAATAGCGCAAGGTTCCTGTTTTTAATTATTCTGTCATCTTCAAAGAATTCCACGTCAAAAATGTTTGGCACCCAGAATAGCCTGAGCGCAAAGATAAATGTTATTCATTTCTGTGACAGTGCTTTTTTTTTTTTCTTTCTTTCTTTCAGCTCTCACCTTTCCATCCTCCATCCTGCCACACCGCCTTATCTATCAGGCAATTATAGCAAATCAGGCTGCCAGTGGCTGGTGGCAGAAGCCTGCCATGCAAAACAGCACCAATTAACATATACAGGACATTAGAAGTCTTGCAATCAGTGCATTACTAAAGCAAGTTGGATATCCTTTTAGGAAAAGTTCCACATTTTAATGATATGGGAAGATAGTTAACAGCAGTCGGGTTTGACACTTGACAACCTTAAGAATGAAGTAAACTATTGTATAAGAGCTGGTGTGTTTGTGACCCCTCGTCCCTGGAGTGGAGAGGAGTACGCAGCTCTTCAACAGCTGTTGTTCCAGAATTTTGCACCATTTCTGCTGCATTATCTTTGGGATTGTGTTTTATAGAATATTTGATTGATGATATATTTTTGCATACCTTACATTTTTTTTCTGCATCAAAAAAAGTATGAAAAGTGATGATAAGACTGTACCATGTGACCTTAACACTGATGTGTTGTGAAGGTTACAGGTGCGTGAATGCTGCACTGCTGGGGAGCGTGGATTTTTGTCCCTAATTTTAGTCATACTGCAGCTATTGGGGGCATTGTAACACATTGTAACGAAGGACAGCGCTATCCACCCCTTCCGCTTGCATGAGCTCACAGATGCCCATGATTGGCTGTGGAGCCACAATTGATGTGAATGCGCTAAGTGCCTCCCATCGCTCCCCCTGAGAAAGCTCGTCCAATCAGCTCTCTCCTTCATACCAATGGGTGTTACACTAATGCTACACGAATGCACTTATCCTAGTGTTTCACTAGTGCTTGGTCATCAAGATAGAAAGTTTTCTCAGTACTCCAGAGCCATGATCAAACTGTCTGCTCTGAAACACTGGCCCCCCGGGAACTCCTTTAATGGGCCAGACAGATGGAAATGGTTTGAAGCTAGTTCAGGACTGTATGGGGGATGTGGCAATAACTCCCAGCCAAGATCCTGTAATGTGCAAGTGGTGTTCCAATAGACTCCTAAAATTTGTGACAAGTTATCCATTGATTTATTTTTCATAGGAACGACTGCAGCGTGTTCCAAGCCACCTCGTTCGGGATCGTCATTCATGAACGTGCGGTCTTCTTTAAACTGTTTCAATGTTTTAGTGTGTGATAAGAGTCTCATCACGTACTGTGCTTGAAGTTTTCTGTAAATGTCAATCAGTTTTCATTCACAAGAAATTTGACTTGAATGCCCCTGTTTCCTTGTATTAGTTTATAGTTAATAATATAGTAAGCTTATTTCTAGACATTTACATACTGTAAATTGTGATTTCAGAATTACAGCTATGCAAATTTAATGTGTCTTAGGTCTGCCAAATGCCTAAATGTAAATGTAAATATAAATGTAATGTTTGCTAAGACTCAGGTTGCTGTATGTCCTGTTTTGTGAGGGTTCTCCCTTTTCCTCCCACTGTCTAAACCCATTTAGCAAGATTGACTTTACCAAATTGTCCCTACTGAATGTGTGGATGTGTGTTCATGGTGATGTTTACTGGACGTGGTGATTTCTCCTGCAGTGGCTCCAGTGTTACTGCGATCGAGGCTGGATTCAAAGTAGTTCAGTTCAGGATAAAGTGGTTACATAAAATTCATGTATAAAGATGTATGGACAGTTTGCTTGGATTTATAAAAAATAAAAAAACAGAAATACTCAGCATGCCAATAATTTTGCCTCATATATGAATTAATACATTGATTTAATTGTAAAACATTTAACAGACTTCTTTGTGTAGGGACTGAACAAGAAAACATTTTATAGGTGAAAAGAACTTGTTTGAAAGCAGTTGGCCCGAATTCTGTCTAAAAATTCAAAAGTGAATTACATGTACTAAAAATCCAAGAAGTGCTTGTTTTTAATTTTACCAAAATGACAAACAAAAACTACCTTTTCTGTTATGTAAACCTAAGAATAGACCCTAATTGATGTAATAATTTACTAAAAATATTACACAATATGTACGTCAAGCTGTTTCATTGTGTGACCGACATGACAGATTTGTAAGGGCTAAAAAGGATTTACTTATAGAAATGATTTCTTTTAAAAGGAAAGGAAATATAATTTTCTAATTATTTAAATAGTGCTGATAATTATGTACTTAAACTGTAGAAATGAGGGAGAACTGTGGGTTGCATATACAGTATATATATATATATATATATATATATATAATCTCTGCTTATTCATGTTATTAAATATATTTCTGGAGATAAGTGACTCTCTACTTAATGTGTTTTATATCAATTGGCATCTTATATTAAGTGTTTACAGAATATTGTCTTAGTTATAGAATGCAGCAGGTGATTTTCTGAGATAAATATACAGTGCATGAGTTTCTGCCCTGTTCGGTTTTGTGATTTTTTATCTTTTTTTTTTGCTTTGTAGGAAGTGCCAGCAGGTGTGGCATTAACTTTGGACGCAGAGCCAAGGTCACCAGGATTCCACGTTAATAAATAGTGTGGAGAGAGAGATGGTCACGCAGTGGGTCCGCCAAGCTATTCGCCACATACATCAACTCCACTGAGCAGAAAATTGAAATGGAAATCGTAGCCTTGAATGAGCGAAGATCCCATTGTCCCCAGGACATGGACTTTCATGATTTATGATTTCTTTTAGGGCTGCTGGATCCCCACTCGCCACTTCATTTTATCCCAGCGCTGGACAGGTGAGTTCAAGTGAAACTTTGAATGGGAGTGCGATTTAGGTCCTCTAGATCGAATATGATGACTCTTCAGCTGGACTGGATAGCTATCACTAGGCAGCGAGGGTTAATAAAGTAGAAGATATTGCAGAAAAAAACCAATAGCAGTGTGAGCGATGAGAAAAGAAATGAGCACTATAGTGAAAAATAATCATGATGAAGAAAAGCTGTAAAAAGTAAAAAGTAAAAAAAAAAAAAAAAGTGCACACTCACATGGTTTATTTTATCCCCTAATATGTTTTGTCTAGGTTATAAGGATGAGCCTGTCTTCTAGAAAAAAATAAAAGAAAACTTTTTTAAATGAAATTTAATAATAGCACCTGTACAAATCTTTGTACAAAATAATATCAAATAATAGACACTACCTGCATTTGTAATGCTTTAACAGAGCAATAATAAACTACATATCAGAGCTTAATGAATTAGAAATTTTTTAAAATACATTTAATTAAAGAACTTGTGTTGTTTTGCCACTGGTGTTACCTTTAATCTAAACATTAATGTCTTTTTTTCTCATTACAATCTGGATAATTAAATGTAAAAGAATGATAAGACCAAAAACAGACTTAATTATTCATTTATTTAAAAAAAATTGTTGGATAAAAACTCTAAAATATAAATCATTAATTACTTATCCAATCAAAAACTGTTTTCTACTATACATTTAAACACTCATCACTGTAAAAAAAATTAAAAAAATAAAAATAAAAATAAAAACACAGAGTAACACCAATAACACAGTGAAACACCAGTGACAAGCGTGTCATTTATATAAAATTTTTTTATTTACATTCCAAGTCATTTCAAGATATTAGGTTTTAGGTTTTAACAGATCAATTTAAATTTTTTATTTAAACAGTTCATTAGTTCATTTTAAAAATAATTCTCCAGGTTTACCTTGGGGTAGGAGATCTTTACGATTCAGACTGGAGGTCAAACTCAAAACTCACTGCTCTGTTCTCATCCTTTGTCTGTCTTGCTTGGTTAACACAGCATGCCTTTCTCTGAGCTCTCCTCTCTCTCTCACTCATATCTCACTCTTTTTTTTTTTTTTCCTCTCCCTGACAATCTTTGCTTTTTACCTGATTTGGTCAAAGCTGAGGAAAAGTAAAATAGTATAAACAATAACAATAGACAGTGAATAAAACTAAAATGTTTTTCCTCTTCTAATATGATTTTCGCATAGATCTGTTATATGGGCTCATTTATACAGGGACTAACATTGTCACTGGTGTTGACCAGTAAGAGAAGTAACATCAAGGAAGATTTAGAGAAAAATTGTAACCATTTACAATACAAAAACAAAACGGTTCTAATTCTAAAACGAGAAACACCAATAACTTACTTATAAGATTCACTTAAAATTGCAAAATGATATTCTAAACAAATGAAGCAAGACATCTGATATACCTTCTGCATTTCTCCAGTTCTCTTCATCTAGTGACCTCTTTTTGTGTCCCTGTAACACCAATGACATAGTTTGAGTTGACTGATATTTATTCTATATTATTAGTTATCAATTATTGTTTCGACGAATTTAGTTTATTTAGTAATTGCTTCACTTATTTTATAAGATATTGATGTTATTGTGAATCAGATTTATTTCATGAAAAAAATGTCTGTTTCCATGTGCAATATGAGCATAGTGACAAGACATGTCCTTGAATTTGGCCTTTAAAAGAAATACTAGAATTAAATATTGAACAATAAGAACATTTATTTCATGATTGACTATATTTTCTCAACATATACAAGTAATGTGTCTGTTATGTTAATTTAAATGATTTTGGCATCAGCAAAACTAAGTGAAAGCACCATTTTTGTAGAATGACCCAAATGCTGGACAAAAAAATAATAATGTATCTATTTATTTATTTGATGTAATTTTGCTTCAATATTGACCATTTTTTTTGTATTTCTGTAAAAAAAAAAACTTTAAAAAACTACATCTTTGTGCTAGTTGCAAGTTTGGATGATCTCAATGTTCATCTGCAGCATTTACTGTATATACAGTACAGGCCAAAAGTCTGGACACACCGTCACTCATTCAATGTGTTTTCTTTATTTTCATGATCATTTACATTGGTAGATTCTCACTGAAGGCATCAAAACTATG
>JAQMYK010000035.1:23828385-23838766 GCA_030014345.1 Clarias buthupogon | reverse complement strand
ATACTGCAAGAGCAGCAACCTCATTTCCTCTCTCTTCTGTTCCACCCACTCAGTATTCAGCATCACCAGTATACTAATCACCTGCCTGATCACCCGTCCCCATCTGTACCTGTTTCTCACTGGTTCTCCTTAAGTTAGATTTTTTTTTTTAATGCTTGAATGATTCAGAGGTCACTGTGTGGATTCCTCTGAAACTGGTCCAGTACAGGGACTGGACTGAAAATGAGAGCCAAAAAAGAGGAGGCCTTTAGGAGGCCTGGAGAACTATTCCTCAAAACAAACCTCAAAAAGAAATTCTGGCTCTCTGGAAGCAAGATATGAAGAAACAAGGAGTGGCTCCAAACTTGTGAACAACACGGTATACATGTTAAAAAAATTATATTAAGGTACATTCAGGTCTTCAACTGACTTAGTTTTTTTGCCACATAATGTTGCTGCGCCTTCACTTATTACAAATGCAACCAGAGACGAGACCCCGTCATCTCCTCAGGAAAATCCCGGATGTAGCCCTACCTGTTGTCATGACAACCCCGGCCAGCACTTTCCTCCGTGCGTGAGGGGACGTGAAGTTGTCGGTGAGCTCGCTGAACTTGTCCACCACAAGACGTGAGACAGCATCTGCTAAAACCTGACAGAGCACACACGCGGAGGATTTTACAAAACAATACACACAGGGAGACATCAGGATCACTTCTTATCAAGACAAAAATGACCTACATTCAAGCTCTATCGGAGCATATTCTTTTTCGAAACTAAATTGAATTCCTAAGTTTAAAGAGATCATGGTGCCTGGTTTTACCTTTCACTAACGTGAATTACTCTGTCTAATGTGCTATCACCTGCTCCAGGTGTTCTCTCTCTCTCTCTCTCTCTCTCTCTCTGACAGTGTCTTTTGTCTGGTTCTCCATTCTCCTCTGCTAATATGCTGGAAAATGATTATGCCGGAGAGAAGTCGCTGGTTGAATGGGCGCAAATTAGAGACATTAGTCCAACATTGCTTCCCCAGCACTTCAGAATCACTCAACGGCAGACAGCTAATGTGAGCTGGAGGCGCAGGAGAGCCGCCTGTCTTACGGCGCTGCGCGGGAAAATGAAACACTTCGGAACAGAAGGAGTGTTTCACCCTGGCAATCAAGCTCACTATTAGCAGCTCTCGGAATTTTCATTAATTTTCCCCGGCAAGTAGCAGGGAAGACGACGCTCACTGGAAGATACATTAAATAAATGGTAACAGACTGTGAATCCACCGGACGGCTGCGTGCCGCGGTGTCACCGCCGGGAGCAGCGGGCTGAATTAAACAAACCGGTTGACAGCAGGATAAGGGCGAAACAGCTGCACAAAGAAACCGAAGGGCCAAAGATAAATAACACGCTTCCATTTTGATAGACTGTCATTTAGTCCACACCCCACCTTTCTGTCAAGCCTGTATCAAGCACACACACACAATGCACAAAGCATGACTGGTGCAATGAGTAGACCGGCGATAAATGAAAAGTCCTGCTAATGCCTTTTATCCCAGCCATCTTCTCTCCATCCACCTAAAACAAATTTACCCATGTGCCCCAGCCCTGAACAAGGACCTGACAGCACATTAAATCATAGAGTCTGGGCTGAGCGATGGGGGGACATTGCTAGCAGAGCTTCATGTTCTTTGCAGTGAGACTGTCAGGCACTTGAGCAGCCCACAAGGCATCAGCTTCAGAGACTGAACACGTTCCTGACAGCCCACTCCTCAGTGGACGGGCAGCAGCCGGGGCTACGGCTAAACGCTCTTGTTTTGACACGGTTCAGAGGGAGATGTTAATTAAGATTGGGTCAGTTTCAGTTTCCGGTCTTATCTGGAAGCAGGATTAACAAAAGGTTTAGGAAAAGTGTAAATGACAGCTTTTTTCTTCTTCTTCTTCTTCCGGAATCACGCGGGATTTTGGTTCTTTTAGCTGCCTGATCCGCACTTATCTTTTTATCATACATCTACATTTTGATTTAAGCTCGCCATAAAGTAATGCCATTGTGTGTAAGAATCAATCACAGATTTTGATAGAGAACTTATCTTTAACAACTCTCCACAGAGTTCAGCTAAACGTATCAAATTCTACAGAGAGGTGAGAGATTGATTCTTCTTGAATCAGTCCGCTAATCTGAAGACATGCTATGCGGTTACACTATATCTCAGAGCCTGATCTGGTAGGTAGAAAGGGATAAAATAAAGAAAATGTTCCATTTAGTTAAACAAGAAAGTGTAGGGGGAAAAGTTCAGTTAATCTAAAAGTCAATAATATTTTCAAATTCATGCGAACATGTTTTGGTTATTTTCCTCCCAGGCTATGAAGAACATTTTTCAAACTAAAATTCAGAGGATAAACAGCCATGAATGAATAATATATGGAGATCTGCAGCACAAATGATCTAGCATGAATAAAAAAAAAATTATTCAAACCTGGGGCAGGTGGAGCTGTAGGCCCTCTCTCGGGATTGGCTGCCGAGATGGTGTCTGGTCCAGCTGCATGTTAAAGAGAGCAGAGAGTGCAGCCTGAGCGGCTCGTGCTTTGGCCAGTTTCTTATTCCTCCCTGATCCCTCAAAGGTCTGCGAGTCCACGGTCACGGACATGACAAAGTTTTTAGCGTGGCTCTCTCCACTCTCCGACACAAACTCATACTTGAGGCCTGGTCGCAGTTCGTTCAGGATCATGACGGGGTTCTTTCCGCTGGATGATGTGTTGAAGGAGGAGGGAGGAGGCAGAGGGGTCTGGGCCAGGCTGTTCGTACCAGTCACTGGAGGAACTGGGTATTCTCCCAGAGGGTTCAGGGAGCCGTTGGAGTTGGAGCCCAGGTAAAAGGAGTCCTCTGGGGGTGCGGGAGTCTCAAAGCCATTGAATAGCATGTCGGGGAAGTCGGCCTGATCTGAGGTGAAGTCTGTGTTGACGGTGAGTGTCCGGCCCATGGCCAGATGTGCTTCTGAAGCGTTGGGGAACTGCACGAAGGAGCGCAGTGCTTTCTCTGCTGCGTTCAGCTTTGCCTTTTTCTTAGTGGGGCCTGAGCCTTCAAAAAGCTGCCCGTTCACCTCTACAGTCATGACAAAGACGGGTGCGTGGACTGGCCCAGTCTGAGACAGCAGCTTGTACTGCAGGCCTGGCTTGATCTCATTCAGCTGCATGAGAGCGTTCTTTGGAAGAACCGGCCCTGGAGTTTTCTTGCGCTTCTTTGGCCTGAACTTGGGGTGTGCGTGACCGTTATTGCCCTCCTCCAGGGGGCGTTTGCGCCCACCTCCTCCGCTGCCATTGGGGAGTTGCTCGGGCATGCTTGCCCCCTCTTTGGAGGAGACGTTGTCCAGGTTGCGATTTTCCTTGACGTCGGTGCTGCAGGAACCTGCGATGCCCAGAAAGAGTAGCTTACAATGCCTTCATTGCAGGATCTTGTAAATGTAAAATTTATAGATTCCTTTAGCTCTCTTTGCAACTGAACAAGTGATGTGTGCTCCTTTTTTTTTCCACACTGAGGGACCTTGCTAATTAAATAATCAAATAACCCACAGGAATTATACAGTGCTGCAGCCTTTCTTTTTATATCTCAACTGAAAGTCTAACTTTAACATTCAGCCAAGAAGTACAATATCCTGAATTATACAATCATTAAACATTAACTAGATGAGGATTTATGCACTTGAAATGCAGCCGGGGGCTAATACTGTACATAACTACATGACTATTTCTCAATGCATGGAATAGGAAAATGTCAACAGCTTTATGGACTCGAAAAGTTAGAGCTTATAAAACATGAATGGATTTAGCTGTAGCACGACACAAGTCACAGCTATCAATTTTAAGGAAGAAAAAAAAAAAAACTGCTTGTAAAGCTTGTATTCTAATGAGTAAACATTCTGATGTATTCCGATGGGGAAACTAATTCCCCTCCATAATGTTCAGTTAAAGCCTTCGCTATAAGTCATGTGTATCCAGACTTGAAAACATTTACATGGTAATGATGGGAGTCAGACGACATAACAAAATATTACTTTACATCTATGAGAAATTGTACACAGGGTTTAGCACTGATTAGAGCACATCTGTACACACCTGTGTAGGAACACACATCATCATGTCTTTGTTGGCAAAGCTCATGGAACTTTGGCTAAATTTTCATTTATAACATCCTGCAACAAAAGCTCGATAGGTTACTCCTTTCGGCGCTCACCGGGGGGGAGAGAGAGAGAGAGAGAGAGAAAGCGAGTGAGACAGAAAGAGCAAGTGAGCGAGAGAGAGGATTGTAATGAAGAGAAAGCTGAGGATGGGTGTGGTTCTGTACCAAGGCAGTAGATAAGGATCAGAGAGACTTTCAGAATAAAAACTAATCCAAGCTAATCTTTCTTGCGACTACATCTTCATGCAGGACACATCCTACACAACAGCGAGTTGTGTCTGAAGGTGTATCAGATATAGTCCGAGTTCTCTGACAGTAAAGACTTTCGGTATAACGTTAATACTGACTAATGGTGTGATCTCACGAACAGCGTTATAACAAGAGCACAGTGGAGCTTTTGCATGGGAGCTTCCTTACCGCACCTATAAAGCACTATTCACGCCCAGGAGGGTTTCAGGGCAGATTATAAAAGATCATTTATGCTGGCAGAGTGCTAATTATCTCCACTTCTTAAGGGCTAGTCATTTCTGTCTCCTGAGAGAGCAGCACTGGGTAATCTGGTTCAGGATGGATGCTGTGATTACATGCACACATCACACTCAACAACACATGCTCTCACACACGCACACACACACACAGCTGGCTTAAAGTCGCATACCAGAGCCGCAGACTCATAAATGTCTCGGCTCTTTTCTGCCCCACAGCAATACTACACTACACGCAGCTCCAGAGTGGCAGAAGAGGCGCAGTTTAAATCAAGGAGGACTGATTGTAAGTGCATGATAATCCCCTTTTTATTAACGTAATTAAATCTGCTGCTCTTTATTTAAATGAAGTGCTTAAGCTTATATAACGAGGCACAGGAACCCGTAAATGATAGAAAATGCTCAGCATATCAATCACAGCATTCGTAAATTTCACGCAATAATGTTGGCAGATAAAACTCCCCAGCCACAGGGACAACCACCCACTCACTCACCCACCCACCCACCCACCTACACACACCCATCCATCCATCCACCCAACTGTCTAACTAACATATTTACAACATTACTAACTTATTTAAATCTAAATCCATAACTGCTTGCCGGACTATCAGCTGTGAATTATATGTACAGTAGACTCTCGTTTTAATTAAAGTTTTGGCCACTGTGATTTTTCTATTTGATTTGACTGCACTAATGTCTGATTTGTCTCAAGCAGCTATATAATTTTACAAGTTTTGAAAATACTGAAAACTACTGGAAATATCAAATAAGTTATATTAAATAAATTGCTGTGTAACTTGTTTTTTCATTTGTTGCAATGTTATGTCTCACACAAAGTGATGATCTATTTTTTCCGCCAAGCTTTTGTTCCACACCCCAGCCCAATAGGTGGCGGTATTGCACAAACCGCCCATAAACGTAAAAGAAGAAGAGAAAAAGTAATCATTTCATAAAACGTCTGGTGAAGTATTTTGCAGAAAATGGAAGCAGTTTGTATTTTCTGTAAAGGCTGTGGTAAATTTTCAAAGAAATTCCTCATTAAATAAACAATAATTTTCATTTTTATCGAGTTGGAATAATAAGCCATCGGATTTAATGGAAGAAGATCTATTAAATTGCATAATCAAATTAAACACACAGCTCTACTGATTAACAAACTTAAAGTCTATCTATCTATCTATCTCCTTACACTACTAAATACATAATTTTCTAATTCTCTTTATGGCAGAATGGGGTAGGGGTTAGCCTTGCACCTCAAGGGTCCGGGTTCGATTTCCACCCCTGGTCTTTGTGCATGGAGTTTGCATGTTCTCCCAGTGCTTGGTCCAAAAACATGCAGAATTGGCTAATTGTGTGAACGCGCGCGTGTGAATGTTGACCGGAGGTCCTAATACAGTCATAAAAATTATAATAATAATAATAATAAATACAATGGTCACCATTGGCCTCCACAGCCCCTAGTTAGACTACAGAGGTCCCTAGAAGATTGGATGGGACTAACTCTCTCACATCACAATATAATTAAACATTGTACTACCCTGCTAACTTATCCACTGAGCTTATTTACTAAACGCATAAATTAGTAAAAACTTACAACCCAATATATATTTAACTTTTCTATGTAACTTACTAAAACCCAGTTTTCAAAGTAAATGATCATATCGTAATTAATTTAACTTCTGTGTAAAAACCAATATTTTAAGCGCCTTACAAACGTACATAGCTCACGTCCTCAAACCCCTGAGCTGCCTTTTGGATTTGGGTTTGGGCTGCACTGATAACCAGCCGAGCGATACCTTCAGAATCATACATTCTGACTCTATTACTCTCTCATTATGATTGCACTGTCATCTGAGATACAGTACAACCCCACACACACCGGTGAACTTTTTGAGTGCGAGATTGGAAAACTCTTAGATGATTTTCAAATCCATGTTTCCTTTTATTTACATACGTTAAACTAGGGCACTCGATGGCGAGCGGAATCAGACCACCGAGCCCCTCCTCTGAATCATCAGCAGGCGAGTCTGAAAAGCTCTGGAATACATCACTGTGTGCTTATCCCCAGAAAATCTAAATAAGAAACTGGTGCAGCTGCTTCGAGGTGTTAATAAATGACCTTGCTTTCTTTTGTGGGGTGCTTTAGGGTGAAGCCGGTAAGTGACAGGACAATAGAGAGCTTCATTTCTCCTGGGTTAACGGCTCTTCCTGACAGCCATCAACTAATACACACGCTTCCATTCAAAGCAGCTCTGAGCGCGTCTGACGGCTCAAAGGCTATGAAAGGATGTTGTCTCTTCCTGAAACCTTTTGATCAAAAGAACGAGGATGAGAGAGAACCTGACTCGTGACTGATAGCACTCTAACGGATTGAATGTTTAATTAACCCAACAATAGTGCAATCTCTATACCTTGAGAAATCTGTATGTTTTTTTTTTTTTTTTTCCTGCTGATGTTACAGCCAATTACGATTTCCTTTTCTAAGCAGGTCTGATGATGAATTTGACACATTATCCAATTCGATCTGCATGCTTTTAATGTAAGCGGACCAGACAGATTTTACATTGAAAGAAGTTCCTTTCTTCTTCATACCTCTGATGTTTTGCATAACATGACAGCAGCTTGCTTCAGATAATCTGGCCTGGATGATGTCACTATCAGCTCAATATCAGACATGGAGATCATGTCAGAAATGCAAAACTTTGGAGTCACAGGTTTGAGGTTTGAGGATGTAACTTCATCTTACTAAATGGTAGCACTGTGGGATTATGATACACTTTCCAGTAAGTGGTATTGTCATGTAAATTGTAACATTTCATTGTGTTGTACTTCATTTTCTTTAGATTCTATAAAGCTGCTTTGCGTATATATATATATAGTTCTAGAATTTGTGAGCAAGAAAATATGTAATATATTTGTATTGCAAAGATTTCTTTGTGAATTCTTTTATGATCGCTTTGTCTGAATCTAATGTGTGTTAGAGATCAGGTTTGTATTAAACTGTGTGAGCTTTAAATACTAATGCATTGAGGGTGATTGAAAAATCCAGAAATGAACAACTGAAAGAAAAACAGATTGAAAAATCTAAAAAAAATAAAATAAAAAAAAAAGAAGATAAAGTAAAAGTTTCACCAAAAGCCTCTCCTGATATGAAGGCAGTGGTGTGTTGCACACTATCAGGTGATAAGAAATGAACATAAGGGCTGTACAGAATCAAGCACTCAGACTGAGAGGACTGAAAAGCTGTGAACGAGGACATGAAAAAGATTGTTAGCAGTTATAAAAGCAAAAGTTGGGCAAAAAATGTGTTCGAGGATAACGTGACATGTTGATTAACGGTTTATGATTTCAGTTTCCTTACACAGTGCTTCTGATTTCTTGATTCTGATTGGTCAGGAGGTTTAAAGAAGTACTTAATGCAGATGCTCCATAGTAATGACGTCTGAAGGAGATTCACCACATTCCTGATTTTGATTTCAAAATTTTAGAAAACTGAAGGGAGATATCAGTTTATTTATTTATTTATTTTATTTTATTTTATCAGTGACTAAGTTACTCGTAGGTGGATCCTAGCACTTTCCCCAGGACTACTTTTGTGATTTGTGTGTCTTTGTTATGGATCTTAGAATCGCAAAAAGATGAAGAAACTTGTACTGTCAAAAAAACTAAATCTAATTCAGAATTCTGTTTGTCTTGTTACATAAAGAACACAGGTAAGGTAGAATTACCATCCTGCTCAGTAATGCTACTTTATCAGATAACCTAACTCACCTCATCTTCTTAAGAGGCATGTGCATGAAATTTGAGATGTGATTAAGTCCAGCTGACATGTCTTCTCAAAAGTAAGGAAAACATTCTATTTGCGCAATGCTTGTGGTATCCAGGAACACTAATTCCAGGATAGGGAACAGATTCAAACAACTGGTCGAACTGCTGATCGCCCTACGTCTGGAGGTCCAAGAGTCACACCGCTAAGACAAGACATACTAATCCGATGGCGTCATTTGAGAAATCATAGGGAAAATTCAGCCACTGCTGCTGCTGCCATTCCAGATGTGCACATGATAAGTCACCAGACTGTTCGATGATGTTCGGCTGCAGCTGGACTTGCTGGACGTGCAAAGACACCATATCATGTGTCGATGTTGACTCTACCTCACTGTCAATACACACTGATTTCTGTACAAAATCAAACGTTCTCGTTTATTAGACACAGTTAATATTATTACTTTGTAAGAAATGTTTGTGTGCAACATTTTTTTTGTTTATGAATATATTGAACTATGGAACTTCCCAAAATGTTATGATTTCAACTTATGGTACTTATGGAATAGTACTTATGGTACTATGAACTGCTACGAACTTTACATCCTCACGATCACATGGCGGAATTGGATAACTGAGGGAAGATATCTGAACGATACAGCACTAGCTACCTATTCTGTGTAGCTCATTTGGAATTGACATGTAGTGCACTATGTACAGTAGGTGGTAAAATGCTTTATTTTAATTTATTTAATTTAATATGGTCAGCTTAAATAGGTAGGATAAAATGATTTAAGGCTAAACGGTAAAATGTTAACTAAATGCTTATTCTGCAAAAAGTTTATTAGTGTATAATAAAACTATTATAATAAAATAGTTTATTAAATAAATTATTGAAAATCTTTAGGCGTTCAGTTTTGTTTAAGGAAGTGTATTTTTAATGTTTATGGAAGACGTCTCCCGTGTAAGTGCTGTGCGGTTTCCATCTCAGTAATATAACAAGGTCAACAAGGCACTCGACCGTAATTGCAGTTGTGTTTATTAGACCATGGCGCATGTGTGTGTGAGTGAAAGAGAGAGAGTACAGACACTCACTCATGTTCTCCTCCTCATCCACATCCATAGTGAAGAGCTTCTGCTGAGCCCGAGCCTGCCGCTCCCCGGCTCCACCTGAGACAGTGACAGATAAAGAAGAAGGGAACACGTTAACGATGTGAGCCACTTGCAAAACGGACTTTGGACGCAGAATAATGCTATAGATGGAGAGCGGGTGGATCCTGAGAGCGGCGATGATGGAGTGCAAAGAGAAGAAAGGAAAAGATAAACGAGTCTGTGCGGACCGGGAGGTTAAGCCTACAGTAAGTGCATAAATATTTAGCAGTGAAAACTAATCTTGTGGACAGAGAGAGAGAGAGAGAGAGAGAGAGAGAGAGAGAGAGAGAGAGAACGGGGCCCGCAGCTGACAGCTCCTAATAGTCACAGCGGTCTATTGTGACTTTAATATCCATTCGATTAGACCTCGTTTTCAGCTGCCTCACGGGAAAACTACAGCTATTGACATCAACAGGCTTTTAGTCACAATGCACAACACAGATCCTGCATCACCCCGAGTACAAGAGCAACAGTGCATACAGGAGAACACAGGAGCAGCAGGGGCAGGATTTGGCTCATTTTTATTCTTGCTCATATCTACTGGGACCCTGAATGTTTTATTTTTAATTATATCAAACAGTATGATGTTCATACTGGGAGGCCACTGAATAAGTCAGTGTTATGAGTCACGGATGCGGGATTAAGTCTAATGTTAACCCGTAAACCTCAAGCAGCACAGTTCTATGCTAACCATACAGCATTGGTCAAAAACACATGACCCATATATGCTTATGTGTACTTTTTTTGCTCAATCAGGTTTGTATAGTCATCATATTGCCTAGGTTGTGCTGAAAAAAAAAAAGATGTGTTACTCTATATCGCACAATCATGAGACCTA
>JAQMYK010000035.1:23809454-23820301 GCA_030014345.1 Clarias buthupogon | reverse complement strand
GTAAAAAACTCAAATAAAAGAGGAAGAAGGGTTACTGTGTAAGACGAGAAGAGTGAGGGGGGTCTGATTAACTGATTAACACACACACACACACACACACACACACACACACACACACACACACACACACACACACACAGCGCCTTACTTTTTTTTTTTTTTAAAGGTAAAGTGCAGGTTAATTATTTTTATGCATAAATTTTTTTGGGCTGTGGAATGAATAATTTGAGTTTCCGTTATTTCTTATGGGGAAATTTGCTTTGATTTACGAGTGTTTTGAAATTCGAGCCAGCTTCTGGAACGAATTGTGCTTGTAATCCAAGGTTCCACTGTATATATATATATATATAATGCTTAAATTGTAACCATCAAATGTTAATGCTCCTTTTGGGAAACTGGACCCTAATCATACTGAGTACTGAGGAAAGTGTGGAAATCATCTATTTCATGCATATGATACAAACAAATAATTAGGTTTTAACAACTTCACTATATTAATGTACACAGATTTATTCCGTATGCAAAGCCCGATCTCAGTGTGTCTATAGAGCATCTATGATGCGCCACTGAAAAGATCTGCCCTCTCTCAAAGACGTTCGTTACACTGAGATACTTCTGCCTCCTATCACTGCACCTCTTCTAAATCTGCTCTGAAAAGCACAGCGTATTAACGAAGTCTTAAGCCGCTCAAAACTTTTACTAGAAGTGCTGAAAAACATCAGCTTGCATGCTTTAATATGACAGGCATCATAAAGCTCACTGAAACTGTTCTAACAAACTCTATGGGGTAAAAAAAAAAGAACGGTCTTTAAAAGATAGTCTCTAGGAAAGTTTCTGTGAAAAACTGCATGCTTTAAATCACTGGGTTTATGGCAGCACTGATCAGAGTATATGGCTGTCTGACAGGACGAGCAGCACGTCTGCCCTCGGGTCAGAATACAGCAGGACATGTCTATAAATAACCAAAGGCATTACGGCCAAGACTGCTTTCCACAGCCTGGAAATCATGATGATCTAAGAGGATGTCAGTGTGTGAAGTAAGGAAGCAGGTCTCTGTCGGAGAGTTATAGACAGGTACTGCGCTAAAAACTGCCTCTGATGCCTCTTTGTGAATAAAGCACTACAGGTGTCCTTTAAGCGACAAAGCTAAAATCTACAGTAAACTGAAACATATACAGTAAAGGTCAAGTTATATACAATACCTTGCAGATAATGTACAGCTAATAAACTGATGTCTAAATAGTGACAGCTGTTAAATTTGCGATTTTTTTATTTTGCACTATAAAACAGAGCTGTGCATTTGACTTCTAAAGACAAATTGAAGAGCCAGTGGCGGTTCTATGCTTAACGTAAGACCCTGGCATTGTCAAAGCCATGGTTCAGTCTTTTAGGGTACATTCACATTTCATGCCACATTGCTCAATTATGATTTTCCATACTCATGCCATCTGGGTTACGGTACAACTCATCATGAGTTTATGAGACAACAGATTTATTTCAAACTATATACTGTATTTATACATATAATAAAACTGTAAAGCTGGCATGTCTATACATGGCAGGGAGGGACGTAAGATGAGTAATACATCAAGATGTTTGTGGTATTTTTGTCTGTCTATTTGTCTGTTTGTGAAGGCATCATATAAAAACTACTGAACAGATTTTAATAAATTTGATGAAACATATAGGTTTTGTTTCATTGCAATCGGCCCACGTAAAGAAAAGATATGCAAGTTTAAAATTGAAATGGAAAATACCGTTATACCATTAAAAAATAAACTGACCTTGAAAAAAACCCATAAATTCTTATAAAAATTCAACAGATGGCATCATACATTTTTGTAATACACGCTTATGAGTGTGCAATTGAAATCTACTTAATAAACGTGATCTCACACCTTCATTCCACTTACTTCATACTAACGTAAAAATTTTAGTTCATTCCAAAATCTTACAGATGGTGTTGTATATTTTTTAATTACGATCATGAGTGTGCAATTCAATTCCACAAGAATGAGATCACGGACACATTTCGTAATGTAATATATGCTTAGGATTTTGCTCTGGAAGACGCAAGCAGTTGGTCAGCTGTATTTGCTGAGATCCAGAAGAAGGAAGAAAAGCCAGACGCCTCGCTTTAACTGTTTAAGCAGATGATGCACTGCTACAGTATGGAATCCCTGCGCTGCAGATCCATAAATTCTGGTCTGCCGATTCATGACACATGAACGTGTATTGGATATACTAACGTATAAACTAATGTTCACACTCCTCTGCCTTCATCTGACTTTCACCTGTTCTGTCCCCTGAAAGCAGCCCTACAAGTATAAGATTCACTTCGGGTAAAGAAGTGAAGACAACGATGGATTAGTGGTTTTAGGCTGATTGGCAGCTCATCCTAAAACTTTTTTTAATAAGGGAATACGAAAGCTTGTTGACAGATGGACAAAATGTATTGAAAAGCAAGGTTTATGTTAAAAATGATGTATTTGTCATGGACGTGACTGAGATCTGATTTGAGAAATATTTGAGCGTTCACACCGACCTAGAAATATCTGATTTGTGCCATATTGGGTTCAACAATCGGAATTGATTAATGTGAACATAGGGATAGCCTTCAACCCTAAAATACTGTATATTCTACCTTAGTTGTAGAAAGTGAGCTCAACTGAGACATGGTTTAAGATTGGAGTGAAGGAACTCGAGCGGTCTGCACCGAGCCGTGACCTCGACTCCACTAAACGCCTTCGGGATCAACTGGAACGCCGACTCCACCCCAGACCTCACTAATGCTCATGTGGTTAAACAAACAGAAATCTCCAGAGCCACACTCTAGTCAAAGCCTTCTCCAACCAGACTGGTGGTTATCAAAACAGCAAAGAGGGAAAACATCTGGAATAAGACAGTCGAAAAAGCACAGATGGGGTACAGATGGTTGTATAGTGTCTTCCTGTCCTGATGAGCTTCCTTATTTACAAAACAGAAGATCTGCTATAGAATGTGAAATAATACATAATAAAAAATAAATTACAGATGTTGTTGATAGCTATATTTCTTGACATTCATCAAAGAACCTGTGTTAATTACTAACTGCTGTTTTCTAACACTTGATATACCAACATCCTGCACTCTTGATCAGCTCTCGAGCGGATTGGAAGGTGATGAGCTAAACACTTTTAAAGTACGAAGGTTTAGAAATGACATAGCTATGAGCTCCGGGAACACAACAGCAGTACATCCTTCGTAAGAGTGCTCTTGCGTGTTCGTGCGGCGAGAGGAAGAGATTTAAGCCGGCTGGAGAGCTTGCAGCAGCAGCAGCGGCGGCGGCAACAGACTTTAGAGCAGAAATGCTGAGTCCACAGTGCTGTTCTTCTGCTATCAGGAGCTGAGCTTAGCTGGAGGTTGCGGAGGTGCGAAAGCCTTTTTGTGCTGAGAAGGAGGGTTTAATATCTGACGACCGGCTGTTCATCACTGCTCTGCAAGAGCGAACGTCTGACTGGTGGAAAGTTGTAGTGGGCTGGATATGAATTTTGGATCGGACAGGTTTATGCGAGATTGCTTTTAGAGGAGGCTATACTGCAGACGAGGTGGATATTTCACGGAAGTGAAATGAGGGAAAAAATCATTTCTAAATGGAAATCCAAACGCCTGCACCGAAACGAAGAATGACACTTCGAACCCGTACACGTGAGAATATATTAACACAAAGTGGTAGTAACCGTTCCCCGTCCGACACAAGCTTTACTATTTTCCTCCAGGTGCAGTCATAAATCACCGGCATGCACGAATATAAGAGTCTGCTCATGGCAATAAACGACCTCAGTCTCAGAGTCCATCATTGCAAGGACGAGTGGCCAAAAAACTGACACCTTATAGCTCGGCCGCCTTCCCCCTGCCTTTTACACGGCCCCTTTGACGTTCCTTTATTTCTCCATCACCCCCGGCGCCATTTATGCTGAAAAATATGGCTGACTCTCTCTCTCTCTCTCTCTCTCTTTCTGTGTATGCTGAGGTATGGATTTATGCACCATTGACTTACCAGCTTTTCAACAACAAAACTCGCAAGGAGACTCTTCCACTTTTCTGGCTGAGCGGAACTGCTGTGTTCGACGTGAGAATCGCTTTCGCTCAAAAACATTACCCATGGCCACAAGTGTATTCTCAACAAGCTTCACACATCCTATTCCTTTGATAAACACATGCTAGAACTTTTGAACAAATTAAACACAGATTGCATAAATGCTCGTATTGCGAAATCTGATGCAACGTGTTGCAAGAACTACTCATAAACCTATCTTAATACGGCCTTCAGGGATTTTTTTTCTTTATTTTTTCAAGATAGAAACCTCAAAAATCTCATCGAGAGCCCAGAACAGTGCAGTGTGCTTTGTTTAAAGCCTCCGTCAGTGTCATAGCCTACACACACACACACACACACACACACACACACACACACAAAGAAAGAAGCAGAAAGAGAGTTTTCATTATTATATTACTTTTATTTTTAACCACAGTGAGAAAGACCGCTGGTATAAGTAAGACAGTATGGGGCTATACTAAGGGTCTCCACACTGTGCAACGCCGTCTTACTGTGTAGTCATAAATTCTGCAGCCGTGCAGTCGGATCAGATATCATTAAAAGGTGTGAGACTGTGATGCGCAGTAGGATAGTTTTATCAATAAATGATAGCGAATTCATGATAAATCACTGCCTGGTCCTTGAACATTGTTAGAGAAAGTCTACATTTCACTGAAGGATTATCTTTTAAAATGAAGGCAGACTGAAGGAGCTTCTACAGACGGAATTCGTGATCAGGTGACTGGCGAATATATTCCAGATTCGAGGCTTTCAAGCCCTTTTTTTTTGCTTTCTAATTTAAGAATCCTTTAAGGGTCGGAACTAAATAATCCACTCAAGGGTAGAGGAATAAGTTACAGGCTGCATGAAGGAAGAAAAAATAATAATAAAGTACATCATCATGCACCTAACCAACCTACCTACTGCCTGTGGAGATGCCTGATTGCGTAATTAATAATAAAAAGGATCACTAAAAACATTGCGAAAAGCCCTCGAAACTGATCTGAAACATCTAGAAAAAGCTCTGGATGTTAAATAATAGACTTTTCTTACATTACTTCTTAACATCATAATTTAAATAATAAATAGTGATTTTACATGGTAGTTTTTATTCATGCTCAACTTTCCTATTAGAAATGATGGTCTTGTCAATTTAACAAACACGTAGCTCTGACTGAGCAATCTGATTGGACGAAAGGTGGAGATAATGTACGGTAACGCCACTTGGACGTTTAACTACAGTATGTCCATCACTCCGCATCCCAGGTCTTCTAATAATCGTTAATTATAGTACACTGCCTGTCAGTTGCAGCATGGGTAAAAAAAAAAAATACAGTGGGTCAGTACTCAGGAGAGAGCAACTACCTGCCAAAAACAAATCACAGAAGCACTTTCAGCAACAAAACATTTTACATTCGTTGTAAAACATTATTTCATCTTAAAAAATACTTCTTGCTTCTTTGTCATTATCAAACGTCTCTAAACCATCTGCATTCTTTCATGCTTGGCCACAAAGCTAACACGAGGCTGAATTCCAAATCGCTCTCCAACCCCTGATCAAGTGCCCTTTTTTACTTGGTGTGTGAGACAACGTATTGTACACCCTTTATAGCATACTAGCTTTCCATTTAACGCTATTTGGGATTCGATCCCGAAACCTTGGAGATAATAAGTGGTACTATAAATAGAAACCTTAGGAGATTTACAGAACTTTCCATCCTCTCCATGGTTTATTCTTTTACCTTTTGGCGATATACTGTAGTACCATTAGGAATTTAAAACCTCTTTCACTCCTGTTAATTACACTAATTGTCAGTTTATTATTTGCGCCAATTGCAGGTGGATCATGTTGGAGTACAGTACATATCCAGCAGTACAGCACTCCATCTCATGTGCATAATTATATCCATTTTCAATCTGAAATCTTCACGTAATTGACAGTCAGTCACTTTCATCCAGAAGCAGTTCGCCTGAATCGTTTCCACATTTAATCAACTCCATTAAAATATAAGGCTGTGCATGGACTCATCCCTTAATACCAGTTCTAATAGATTTGAACTGTATTTCTTAAATCTCACATTCTATTAACAACTTCATTACACACAACTCAAAGAAGGCCAGGAATCCTGCCAGAGCCGTGTGCAAGAGTGTGAGGCTGGAGGATGCATGAGACGTTCTCTCCCACCAGATACCGGACGAGCCTTCACTGGACATCAGAAGAAATGAGTAGTGATACAAAACCCATTTACAATTAGGCTCCCCATCAGCCTCCAATTACAGCACACCCAGCGCAGGGAAAAGTCACTTCACTTCTTATCCCATTACCTTCCGAACAGTAAGACACAAGGTGCTGTGTAAGAAGGAAATAAAAGTATTAAGGGAAGATGGAATCATTAGGGCATGCATTTCCCCTCCGTCGAGATTGTCGCAGCCCAGCTCAGCCCAGCTCAGGTCCCAGCTCAGAGCTTTCCTCAAGCTACGGCGGATGAATATGAAGAAGTCGCATTTGGTGAATTGGGTTCTGAGATGGTTAAAAGAACATGAGACAGACAAACCTGATGAAGAGCTGCATAAATACATTAAAGGAACACTAGTGCATTGGTTTTCATTTTCTCAAAATCAGGACTAACTTCAAGTGCATCCCAACTTTTAATGCTCTGCTCATGAACAACAATATGTCTAATATACTGTATGTTGTGCAGATTTCTGCCCACGAGCTTCTGAAGTCTTTGGAGACCGCCTCTCCACACATTCTGTTCAGCACTTTCAAGCAGGAAATGATGCAATAACTTGATACGATGAGGTTTTGAAATATAATCTGATGGAAGAGTTTCCAGAATCCCATCCTTAGAACTTATAAAAGACAAAAAAAGGTTAGAAATGGCTTCATTCTGGTAAAATTTAAAGGTCATGTTTATTGATGAAATACCAGACTACAAATACTAGACAGCTGACTTGATACAAGAAGTTTGGAGAAAGAATTGGTTTACAAACTAGCACCCACCACTGGATGTGTTCTCCTACCCTCTAAATATACATCCTGCTGAGACATTAAACATTTAAACCATATAAGATTATAAGGAAGCCATAATAATACTGAATAATCTGACTGTCCTGTTTTTGCGACATAGCAGAGCGTACATCATAAGTAAAGGTGAGGGAAAACAAATGTCATTTTTATTTTAACAGTTGAGCTCCAGCATGGAAGAGATGCTTTACAGACTGAGAAAAATAGCAATGTGTCTCACAGTCTATAGCCTTGTGGCCCTGCAGGTCTGAGACAAGGTGCCCACTTGTCAACAGCAGGTGGAGGTCGGAGGGCGCCAGGCATGGAAAAGTAATCATGAGGCAGGGAGCGAGTGAGTGCGAGCAAAAAAGCGAGAGCAGACAGAGATGGATGGGTCGTGCTAACATGAGGGAATATGAGGGATGCTGAGGCCCGGTGTCCGACGAAAACTGTCAAAGCCACCCCACCAAGTCCTAACGCAGACGGATAGATCCAGTGTTCAAAACTGATTCGTTCAGAAATGAGGGACCTTTCCAAAATGGTGCCACAAACCACGCATCTTTCTCCTTGAAATGATATCTCCCAGACCCTGGGGTAGCCATGTATTTCATCTAAGATACTGAGAAAAAAAGTTTTAAAAAATGAAATTAAAACCCCACTGAGTTCTATATTTGCATGAATCGGCATGGTGGGAGGGCGGGTCTGTAGGTGTGTTCACGATGTACAGAGAGGTAGCAGTCTGTGCTGCAATGCAGCTCGGCTCGGCGCCTCTGCGGTTCTGCACACTGGCTCGATCCAGGTAATGATCCTTAATGGAGCACACGTGCAAGTGACGCTGGCTGACCGAGTGCTTAATGAAGAGAGGCTCCCAGAGGACAGAGCTGCCCGTCGCTCTGCCTGATTAAAACTGATGGGCCGGGTGTGTGGGGGTGACGAGCGCAGCCACCCCTCTGCCTCGCCGCAAGCAGCGCAACCCGCCCGTCGCCACACACATTTCTGCCGCTCCATTATTCAATTTCTGCACTTTAATGACCAATAACAGATTCGAATTACTCTGCCAACACCAATTTCACCTTGCGGCAAATTGCAGGTTTTTTACACTTTTAATGCTTTTAGGACTTCGCGCCACAAAAGCGGCAGATGGAAAGCTTTGACAAAGCGGCTCTTGATTTTTTAAGGACTTGATAAATGCACCGAGGGAATGTAAGAGATGACTGAAATTGCTGCTCTGTCATGGATGGAAAGACATTTACCGAAACTGAAATGATGGGAAGGCGTGGGAATTATCCGTCTGCTGTTAGCCGTACGCGTTCCGAGAGGCAAATTACCCCTTTTCACGTCATAAAGGAACGAACCTGAAACTGCTAATATCATGACCCGTGTTGACCGCGGTTTCATCGGTTTGAGAGAAAGTATTAGTCTGAACATACGATGCTCTTAGCAGACTCGAAGTGTCTAACTTCCACATTTCAGCGTAGAAATTGTGAAAACTGTCTCAAAAGTCTCAGACTTGTTGTCTAAGGGTGCGCCGATCGAAATCGGCTGATACTTGCTTAATTACGACAGATCGGTTGTCTCTCGACAGGCCGATCATGTAACCTGACTTTTTGTGATGACGCAAAATACTTGAGTGACAGCCACATCAACATGCCGTCGCCAATCTGGAAATATTACCAAGTGTCAAATCTGAGACTTGGTACCAAGATGTCAAATTTTCAATATGCTACATTTTTTTTCTGAAGCAAAACCATGTGGAGGAACGTCTGCCAAAAGCTTTAACATTCTTATTTGCTGCTTGAGAACAACTCGTGTGAATAATTTAAGCATGAGAAGTACGCAAAGGCAGCGGCTAAATCTCGTAAGTCGACTCTCGCTCAACCACCTTATGCAGAAACGCTCGAAAAGCTTGAACTTTACTCTGCAGAGAATATAAAGGCTAAAAACATTATCACAAATACGAAGAATAAAGGGAGAAATAAAGAGTGGTTCTGAGGCAGCCTGGGTTTGCGTTACCGCTCCACTACTCAGCACGGCTGCACACAATCTGGATAATAAAAGGAATAGACTTGCAGAAAAATGCAGAAATTCTGATATTTGAAAGAAACGCCTGCCCTCGCTGCTTACTAATGATTAGCCCTGATTGGCTCACCAAATACTAAGTGCCTGATGTGTGTGTGTGTGCGCGCATTTAAAAATGCTTGGTGCAGAGTTTCGATTTGTTATTCATTGACGTGGCCTTGATCCATGTGCCGCGTGTTATAATGAGTAAGCGCAGTAGGACAGCCGTATTTTAGATAAATATTTTGAAATATTTGCGAAACTCTTGATGTAAGAATAATAATAATTTATTTTTATAATAATAATTTTTCTTATTATTTCATCTATATGCAATGCAATAAGTTGCATATGTTGCCTTCCAATAAATAAAGGTTTTACAGTATATAAGCTATACAGATATACAGCAGATAAGCTACAGTATACAGTAAGTATCTGAGGGTACACATACTGTAGACAATAAGCTAGATAGGTCTAAAAACACGGATGCGCTGTATAAGAAAGGTCAGAGCCACCAGGATTTTCTCAGGAGATTCAGGTCCTTCAATGTTTGCAGAACCATGCTTTTTTTTATGACTCAGTGTTCTATAGTGTGTCGCGGTAGCGGCGTAAAGACAGCCGGTGCCAACAGACCGACGGTCAACAAGCTTATTAGGGAAGCTGTCTCTGTCATTGGAGTGGAGATGGTCCCTGGCGGAGGCGTCTGAGAGAAGAATGCTGAAGAAACCTCTCAGGATTCTGAACAATACGTCCTATACGCTGCATGTCACACTGGTGTCCTACAGGAACACATTCAGGCAGGCGTAGACTGAGACCACCGTGAAGCACCACAGAATGCAACAGGAGGCCATTGAACTTTTAGCGCTCCTCCCTACAAAAGAGGGAGGAGTTATAAACAATGGTCATAGAATAAAAGTAATAGGTGCACTAGCGTTACCGTTGCAATTTGTATGACAGGGTTCCTTAATATTATGTGGAATATAATTCACCAATATCATTTGCAGTAACTTGCACATATTATAACTAAGTTACTGATCGAAATGTTGGCTGTTCGAGCTCCAGCTATCCCAGGTTGCTGCTGTTGGGCCCTTAAGCAAGGCCCTTAACCCTGTCTGCCCAAAGGGGCGCTGTGTAATGGCCGACCCCGTGCTCTGACCACGGTGCTAGGGTATGCTAAAGAAATAAAGAATTTCAATGTGCAGTAATGTATGCGTGATGAATAAAGGCTGGACTTAACCCAATATCATTTATCAAAAAAAACAAAAAAACATGTGTATTATTGTTTAGCTAAGCTATATGCAATATCATTTAGCAATATCGTGTGAAATATTACTCATCATTGTTGCTATGTAAATTCACATCGGCAGTTGCTGCATTCTACTTTGTCTAGTTTTATTTTAATTTATTACTTCCCTTCATTGAGTGTATTGTATATTTCTTTACACTTTTATTGGTCTCTTACAGTTCTTGTCCTCTCGGAGAAGCCTTATCTTATCTTATCTTAATTATATTTGTGCAGTGCTGTTTAGAATAGTTATCATATTTTTGGTATAAATAGTAAATGAATAAACAATACTAAACAATAAATAGATTAGTTTAAATGGAAGATTCGAATAATCCACACACACACACACACACACACACACACACACACACACACACACAAATACACACACACACACACACACACACACAGACACAGAGAGA
>JAQMYK010000035.1:23789181-23805833 GCA_030014345.1 Clarias buthupogon | reverse complement strand
CCCCCCCCCCCCCCCCCCCCCCCCCCCCCCCCCCCCCCCCCCCCCCCCCAAAGCAACACAACGCGATGAGGATACGGCGTGCACGCTCTTCCATCTGGACAGGTGTCTGAATGAGTGAGGGGGAATTTCACAGCGAGTGTTCGAAGCGAATCAGATTAAAGGAGACGTCCGTGTTCCGCCGCCTCTCTCCCGCGTTTCTGCTGCTGCCTGATATAAGAGCGAGACACACTACCATTTGTGACAATCATCTTAACTCGGCATGTGGCTCCGACGCTGTGAAAATGCCATTTCAGCACCTCGGGATTTTGCCTCTCGTTTCAGTGAGGCTGATGCAGAGAGAGTGGGTGTTAAGGCAGACAGCTAAGGTGTGGTGGTGTAGTGCTTTCTGAAAGCACAGCTCAGTACCTGCAGGCTCCACTGATAATCCAGCACAGCCCCAAGCACTTAGAGAGGCCCTGCTGAAGAGGAGAAAAAAAAAAAAAAAAACCACACAAACCCTATCCGAGAGTGCATACTTTTTTTTTTTTATTCGCTGCGTTGAATGCTGAAAACCTAAAAGGAAAAGTTTTAAAAAGAACTTTATTTTTCCTAACTTGTTAGTCCAGGTCAATGGACATACCGCGCACCAAAAACAATAAAGGAATCTTCTTCTCCTTCAACGAAATGCAATGGCTTCTTTTTTCACAGATGTTATACCTCCTACATTTCCCATAATGTACAATGTAACCTTACTAATGAATGACATATGATGCATCTTAAAAGTTAATAGTTAAGATTTAAACCAGTAAGTTCTTGTTGTCGTGTTATACTGTACCAATGATAAATATCGTCCCGCTCTAAAATGATGCAGCCTGTCATTCCAGCAAGAAGCTGGAAGGCACAAGCTCCGCTGTCATGATAAACCCCCCGCCTGTGCTACAAAATCATCAAATCAACAAATAGACATCTTTCTTTTTGTCATTATTTGTTTATAATTACACATAATTACATTATGCGGTCTGTCTTCTGTACCAGCCTCTGTGTACGAAGCTGTTTCTATGGAAACAAGATCATACTGTATTAGAAGGAGGACATTAATAATCACTTATCGTACAGTAATTGGAGTAATGGTCTGTAGTTGATCCGTGATCCGGACACATCCCTCCTGATCGTTCTGCATGCATGTGATCAAAGCACGGCTTATTTGCTAAGTTTAACCATTACTGTGCAAAACTGTTTCACTGGCACTGTATGGAGTTATGTATATTAATTTATTTATTGATTACTGGGAAAAAAAAACTAAAAACTCAAATTGTATTTTCACTCACTCACTCTCTTCTGCTTACACTGTGTCCACAAGGGTTGCCAGATCCCACTGACAATCCCACCTAGTCAGAAACTCTGCCCATTCTGATAGACAGGTCTAATAATAGCAGTAAAACACAGTACTACAATAATAACAGTACTGCACCACATACTGTAGCTCCTTTATAAATGGTTCTAAATGTGCACTGGTTTCACTAAAATGATGTCCACATCAAGAAAAAAGGCTAACAGGAAGAACATTAAATTTTGAATACTCAATTGTTTCATTCATTTTAGGAATTTATTTAATGATTCAACATTTTGAATATTGTTTTTATTTAAGCCCTACTTCAGGGCAGTTTTCCTACTTTTACTTTTAAGCTCTCAGTAATTTATAAAAGCGATACATGCGATATATATATATATATATATATATATATATGACAGTCTCATCTATCCATATATTCCATCATTTGATATCAGAATCCTTGCACTGATTTTATATTTACATTTATATCATATATAATTGTATAGAATTGGCTGTCTGGAATGTGGAAATAAGAGAAGCATGATTGACGGATTCTTTATAACTTGAAGAAATGTGTGCATAGACCCTAACAGAAATAATTCACATTTAATTCATTATTAATCTATTAAATAGTTTTACATTATTTAACTGATGTATTATTTTAAATATTAATAGTAATATTTAAATATTAATATTTAAAACACTGCATTCATTTTAAACACTAATTATTTAAAATAATTTATATTTTCATAATCAACCAACAATGTGCTTCACTGGAGACCATGCGATATGCATATACATATTACATAACTGAGAATAATTAGAGTAAGTAAAATGTGAGCAAATCCTTTGATGACACCAGCAAGCACAGCAGGATGATATGAAATATAAGCAATAATGTGGAAAAGAAGCAGAAATCTGTCATTTTAAAACAGGATTATCCGACAATGCTTTGTCCCTCATACAGTTTGGACAAAAGGGAAAGTGTATATTGCTTTACAGGACTTTGATCCGTTTTCCATGATGATTACAGTGTACACACATGTGTCGACCATCACCTCTTGTGTCTAAGTTTTTGTGCGTAATTCAAACGTGAACAGTGGGTGTTCAGACGTACATAGAACTCTATAGATCGAAACTGATTATTTAAATTTCTCATGAAGAGACGAGCTTTTGGTCTTGTTGGAAATATCAGGTTGTGTGGTTTCAAGTGATGCATCATCTCTTTACAGCGAACAGGTCCGGAGAAATTCAACTGAGAAGGGTGCAAATCTTAACGCACAGTGCATCTCTCCGCTTCATACGTAGGGTTAAGACCATAAGAAAAAAATTTCTTTTTGCAGATCTGAGAAATTATCTTCCCTGTGATGCAAAGACCATAAAACAATCCTAACTCGGAGGTTTGTGATCCATTGCACGCCTATTAAATGCCATGGCCGGATCTACTGTCTGGGCTGTGATGCTATACACAGCCCAGACAGTAGACATAAATTGGGTAGCTTCAAGAATTACTCACACCTTTAACAGCACTGTGGCATGTTGGCATAGACCTGTGGTATTATCTTTTTTACTTTATTTTTTATTAACATACTCGCCCTAATACATAACAATTATAGTAATAATTTTTAGAGGAACTTATCACTGATGCTCGACATAAACGTTACTAAACATGCTCGTTTAACATCTTGGTAATTGTTAAACATATACAGACCAACAACTTTCCGGGTTTTTTGAGTCAATTTGTCTTCAACAGAGAGGAAAATAAATGATAAGTTATTTTCATCGTTTTTTTTTTTTTTTTTTTAAACATTGGTAAAATTGGTATCATTGCCAAAAGTGCTTTGGTGTAGAAGAAATAAAGCGCTTCACAAGGCGGGTTTACTGGAAAACAATAAGATTTTGTGGTTTGCATGTCAAACTATATCACACATCCCTAATTTGACTATTTTCCCATAATATTATCCCCCCATAATATAAGAATTCGACCTCTTCTTCAAACCATGACATTACGTCTTGCAAAACAGGGAGCCATCAGAACAGACATCAACAATTCTGTTGTGTGAAAAACCCCTTCACATATTACTTGATGAACCAATTCCTAAGACCCTGATAGACGGACAAACGGCTCACGCTTGCTGCGGTAAAAACGAAAGACATGGACCGTTCATTACTCTGCTCTCTTTACGAGGACCTCGCAGGTTGAGAAAAGATTTGGGACATAAAACGGAGGTGAATAAAACACGCCTCCACAGCTGAACACTGATTAAGTTCTCCAAACCCCAAGGAGGCAATGATGTACTAATGATCTACTTTCGCATCTGCAAAACAATCCCATTAGTCAACAGGTCCATGGAGTCTGGCGTGTCTGTAGCTCTCCTCATGTTTTAGTCAATAGTTTAAGACTTTTTAATGAAACTTCAAGAAAGACAAAAACGGACGTACTGATTTGTGGCGATGGGAAAGTGCTAAATGCTGGATCGTACAAACATCCTATATAACAAACAGAACTCTAACTGAATTATATTGCAATAAAATAGTTTTATGGCGTAATACCTTATGCATAGGATTTGATTTGTGCGAGTTGTCTATTTGCCATTATTTCCACACATTTATGTGCCCGTGTTTATGCTAGCACATCTGTATAAGTTTATTATCATATGATTTGTTTCCCCTTTTCAGATTGTAACAGACTCATCTTTAAACATCTGAAAAAATTATTCCAGCCTACTTATTCTGTATATAGTGTATCATACTCAACAATGGGACACAATATATATCTCACATATACATACTGTATGTTGTGTTAAGCATGGTATCATCTTTAATGCACAATGTTTGCACAGTTATAATGTTTCTTTTAACCATATTCACAGACCCTCATTACCTACTGCACCTTCTATACATTAATCACTCTGTAATACATTGATCAACCTGTACAGAGGACTCCATCCTATTATTTACCACATTGGTATTGATTGCAAATAGGCCACTTATACAATTCTGGTTAGATGATTAATGCATTTGTTTGCATCTGTACATGTACTTTGCACAATGATGGTAAATCTGAATCTAATCGAATCGAATCTAATATCAACAGAGTTACAATTTATTTTAATGGAGCATTCGGAAAGATGTCTTCATGCTGTTTTTAGATATATTCACTTGTTCAGATGTCACTTTTTTTTTTGGTAGTGAAACCTCTTATTCTCTTGCCTGGGCAAGATGTAGCTATTAGGAAAGTTAATAAAGTACAAATAATGTTTTACAGTAATAGCTAAACCTTACTTGCTCAAATTTTTGTGAATATATTTTAGTGTAAGACGCCACATTTTGCATCTAACTAACAGCAGGCAATGCTTAGTTTCGTAAAAATAATAAAAATTAACTTTGACCATGAATCAGTATATAACCTTCTATGAATAATTCCATGAACATAGTAAAACTAACTGCACACGTATGTAGCTGCACATGAGGACGGTCTCAACACGAAGATTGTCTCAAGATCTGCACCTCAAGGACATTCACTAAAAAAAATTGGTGCTTTGTAGAGTTTATGGTTCTTAGCCTTGTTAAATGTACTGATTTGGAACCCTTTCTGTTGTAAAGTTTCTCTATGGGAATTTTATGTTCCCCACAACACAGGCTACCGAAGAACCCCCTATTTGAGCTTTAGTCAGGATTTGAAGGAGTTTTGGTCTTTAATTTGTAATAATTTCAGACTGATGTAGTTCTGAGACAGTGTTCTGGAGACGGGTTCTGGATCCTCCACGTCTCTGGCCAGGATTCAAAGTCTATGAAATGAAATTAAATGAAAATGAAATGGAATTTAGGTAGATTGAGACTATTTAAGCAAGTGGAGAGACTTGGAGTCATGCTAGAACTACAGGAGAAAAAACAAGCAGATCCTACATTTATTGTTTGACTTGCTTTGAACCACAAAGATTTGGAGAAATTTCAGCTTCCCTGGTTATAAAGCTTTAAAAACACTCTAGATAGTCATTTCCTTTGGGTCAAACACCCACACTTGGTCGGTTTGTTAAATGAAAAACCTATTATTATTATTAATTAAAAAAAAAAAATTCTTCTAAGACATATCCTACTTAACAACAGCACTGAAGTAATACAAATCCAGCACCTCAGAGGGACAGGAGTTACCTGAAGCAGAGATGTAGGATTTTATTGTTAATTTTTTGTGCAGTAGCACAACAGCTACACACAACCCACAAACATACTCATCTATACACACCCTCACTTCTATAACGAAAGAGATCTAGAGTTTAGAAATACACCTCTTCTGTGCGAGCGTGTGAGTGAGCTGACCTTTGCGCTCGGAGCGTTTCTTGCGCCTCCTCTTGAACCTGGTCCTCATGAGGCAGTAGTAGGCGCCCACGCAGGGCGGGCAGTCCAGCAGCAACGCCATGCTACACTGTTAACCCAGACACTAACCGCAGCTGCCTCTACTGCTCTGTCCAGTCCTCCGACACACACACACACAGGCTTGAGGTGTGGAGGTGTGAGTCGCCCCTCTCCCAGTGCAGGTCTAGCAAATGCATGGGAACCAGCACACACACACAGACGCGCAGACGCACGCGTGAGCGCGCACAAGCATACACACATGCACGTGGTCTGCTGCTCCTCCCCTCCCCTCCCCTCCTCCCCACTCAGCGCTCGGGAAGAAGAGAGTGAGGAAGAACTGGGGGAGGAATGAGCGCGGCTGCTTGTACCGTATTTAGGTTGTTATTATAATTACTGCCATCCCACAAGAAACTTGGTGCTGCTGTAGCAAAACAATACTCGCACTTTTTTCCCTTAATAAGCATATGTGGGAAGATTAATGAAACAAAAAAAATCTATTGTTTTTATTTTTGCCTAATAAGATCATAGAGAAAATAAATGTTTGCATTCATGCAAGACAATAGTGAAGAAGGGACAGAAGGAAGGCGGTCAAGCTAGAAGGAATGTAGAAAGGAAAGAATGAGTGAAAGGAAAAAAAAGAAGAGACAAAATGAGGACAGAAGGAAGGTGGACAAAAAGGTAGAAAGAAGTGAGGAAGGAGGGAAGGTGAACAGAAAGAAGAACAGAAAGTAAAGCATAAAGGAAGGAAAGCATGAAGGAATGTAAAGTAAGTAAGAATGAAGAAGGGAATGTACATTAGTTGCGTTTCTGAAAGCAACCCGTACACTGAAGCTTTGCAAATGTGCCACTAAACTAAACTCATGCATTTAAATAACCCATATATATATGTTCTGAACCTTACTGTAAATCGAGAGAGACAGTGTGTTATGTAAGCGAGTCAGACCACCCTCTGTGTGTGTGTTCTGATGTATGCTCTTTAGTGCTAGCTTGTAGGCAGAGTGCTATGGAGAGTCTTTCTGATGTCCTCTAAGCTCCACTGACTTCAGCTTTAGCCTCCAGCAACACAGACAGACAGGCAGCATTTTTCCTCATCGAGCCACAGAAACATCATTAGCTACAACTATAGTGGACGCCGTCTCTCTGCCAGACCTACGAAGAATCTAGAATCTCCTAAATCAAACGAAAGCTTCACCAAGGATACAAACAACACCATACTGTACTGTCACAAAGGTCAGAGCTGCAAAACAAAGTGAAACTCTATGATAATGAATTTTACATTGTCAAAATTCTATTCTGAGATATCAGGGGTATGGTGATTTACACTGGCTAAGTTGCTCCCAGAATCCTTTTTCACAATAAGGGATGTGACACCCTGGTCATTCAGTACATTCAGGTCGTCAGCCGACTTTATTTTATTGCCAGTCTAGACCTGACCAACTGAAGCAACCCCAGATCATAACACTGCCTCCAGAGGCTTGTACAGTGGGCACGTATGAATGATGGGTCCATCGCCTCATGTGCTTCCCTTCTTAACCCCGACACGCCCATCACTCTGGAAGAGGCTCAATCTGAGCTCATCAGACCACATGAGCTTTTTCCATTGCTCCGAAGTCCAATCATTAAATTGAAGCCTTTTTCTGATTCATTTCTCTAACAAGTCGTTTCCACCAAGTGAATTCCCTTCATGATTACTTTCCCCTCAAAGGCAATTGGTTGAGCACTATGCTTAATAATAGAGTGGACCGTCCTTAGTCCAATTCCAGCTATTTCATTTACCCTGGGTGTTTTCTTTGTTTGAGCCAGACACATAATTGTATGTGACTACTGTACTGTATGTCCAGACAGTGCATTTTATTGCATTTTTTTCATTACATTGATCACAAACTGAATGCAACTTGGTTCATCTGGGGGAAAAAAAATGAGATAGTTCGTTCTTTTCAGCATAACACCAAATAAAGGTACCACTGTACACAGATTATTATTTTTTAATCTGCCATGACATAATAGAGTATTTTGCCACCAAGTCCTAACGTGTTTCATAATTCAGACCAGTTGTATTCATTGCTTTTTCATGTCATTAAAACATTCTGCACAGTATGTGAGTTTTTATTTAAACAGGAGATAAATAATCAAGATCAAATCCCTAATAAATGAATTCCCACATCATTTCAAAACAACGCCCGGTTGGTTGCTGCTTCATCACGGACAGTATGATGTGGGAGACGCAGAACAACTGTGGCGCCATCTTTTGGCCATAAGTCATAGCACAGGAGTGATGGAGGATGAGTGTAACGCAATATGCTCGTGTATACCGGGCGTAAAAAAGAGCAGATACAGCACAACAGGGAGTTATGAAGAGTTATGGAGAGTAACGATACAGCTCATTAAAACCAGGATTGATATCTAAATATTAGGCTCTTGTAATACGATTCTATTAGGCGTGTTTGTGCAGAAGTGTCTGGGATGTGTTTAGTGTTTCTGGTGCTTATTTCTTGGCTTATGCTGTATTGTTATTATTATTGTGAGACGTTAGAAAGTATACTCTGCTCTCAGTGTAGCTGAAAGGGTAACAGGCATTCTCTAAGGTGCTTCACACTCTAATCATAGACTATTTACTGTCCCCCCCTCATTGGACGGGCGCTACAGGTTCCTTGGTGTCCTTGCATCCAACCTCTTATTTTCCATTCATTCCTAATGCCGGATATATCCACACACTGCACTGAATTAAGAGAGGAATGTAAGGGTGAGCAGGACTTACACACTTCAGTGTCCACTAGCTGATGGTGCAGGACTCCTGCTGGATCAGCTGACCTGTTGCAGATAGAACGATCATATTAGTTGTGACTTTACAGTCTAAAGTCTAACACATTTAATAAAGTCTTATGTTGTCTTTGACCAGTTGTTCTGCACCCTGGACCTGGAGGATCCCCTGTGCTGCAGATCGTTTTATTTGTCCCTGCTCTATCACACCCACTTGAATTCAGTACGGTCTGTTAATTACCCTATTAGTGAAATTAGGTACGTGGGAGCTGAGAAAACACTAAACGTGCAGGACATACAGAAGGTTCTCCAGGGCCGGGGTTTACACAAATATTTGCATGAACGTTTGTTATTAAATTGGAGTGTCCAGTCATTAATCATGAGAATTCCTGCTTATAGAAACAACAAATCTCATCTCATTTGTTTTTTAATTTGGCAGTGAAGGAGCTTGTATTGTGCAAAGTTTCAAGCATTCATTCATTACACTATTGGCACAGTATGAAATGAACACACTGATAATTTAATTAAAGAGAATGAAATGTTATCGCCGCATGATTTTAGTCCTGATTGCTGGCACCCAGAAGGTTTTGAATCCGTAATTGTGTCACACAGCAGGGTGAAAAGCGTGTGCATTGCGGAATCCATATACAATAACTGATCTATTTTTTTTCCCTGGAACATATATGTTCATCAGCCAATCATCTTGCATACGCAACATAATGCATCAAAAAACAGGTCGAGAGCTTATGTTGAAATGTGAAAAATTAGCCAAATTGCAAATCGGTTAAAATTATCCATACACATGCGCCTGTAAAGAGTATACATGGTGCCAGGTCAACAGGAAGGGAAGGGAAGGGAAGGGCCAGAGTGGCTCGGGCTCACACGAAGTCGGCTTTAAGCTCTTGAGACACGGACTCTTCTCTTGCAATTTGTCCTGACTGCCTTTCTTTATTAGCATCTGATAACTATTAACATACTGTATAATGAACAGCTTTAAACAGAAAGAGCTTCTGTAAAAGAATTCTACCCAGCAGACCTCATACGAGGATCACACAAGGATGTGTAGACGATGAAGTTGGGGGGAAAAATTACATGTCCTCTTATGAGGACATGCAGGTTTGAAGCTGTTAACTCTTTTTTTTTCTTTCATTTACAACTGTAAGATCTCAGAACACACACATACATCTCAGAAGACAGAACATAAGATCGTCTTTTCCTCCAGTTTTCATCGAATACATATCTGAGCCGTTGCAGAAACAGCAAAAAATAATATAAAAATCTAAATCAATGTTTATGGAAAACTGCATCCCTATAATAATAAAAAAAAAAAAAATGTTAGAATTAACAACCAGAGATTTAAAGTGCAGCTCGCATTAGTGTGGCCTGTAAAGTGAAGTATCAGAGCCCTGCTAGGCCCTGTCTCTAAACCAGCATGCCCACTTCCTCTGTAAAAGTCAGCCTTCACATTAAAAACAGCCCTCGATCCAAAGCCACAGAGTCAGAGGGAAACAAAAACGAAACTAAAAGGAAACGGTGGCAAGGGAAGAGAAAAGAATGTGCGGTTAATAAAAGTTCTATTAAACATTCCTAACACGCAGCCTAAACTAACACAGACTTTAACTTTGTACTAGCAGACAAGGATGTCAGACGCTAGTCTGATTCATTCCTCAGCTTTCCACTTTAAAGGTGTTCTCTTCACACACCAGGAGAAAGACGCACCTATCGAATCGTATTTTTAGCTTGTCTGGAATTATGCTTAGAATAATAAGATACAATCTACAAAAAAATAACGGAATCCGATTTATACATAAGAAAAATCATCATGATACATGAGGGAAACGCTATATAAACCTCTAGGGGATGACAATGGCCTGAGGTTCTTTTAAAACATCAGAGTGTTGCAGATTATTGAGCGTTAGAATCCACTTTATTATGGTAAGGTTGTGGGACACTGTGTGAACTTTCCCCCACGCCTCGGTCACATATCGATAAACAAAACCTTGTTGCACTTCCTCATTCTGTACACAGTAATACTTCCTATAGCCTGTGGGCAGACGGATATTCATGCAAACAGTTCACTGAAACCCTTTTGTCTAGCCAGACAGTTCCCCATTGTCTGTGTGTCTGTCTGTCTGTCTGGCCAAAAAGCTATTTCCATCATCACGGTGCTTGATGGGTTTCACAAATGCACTTGACACAATACTGTTCTTGCAAGAACTATTCCAGACCAGCTGACATCTGTGTCTTAAAATAACAACCGACTTGTTGTTTTTATATTAATTACCTTATACCCTCCATATGTGTTGTTTCGTAGTTTTGAACTCGCAGTAATGTAGAAAAAAAAAATCACTAAACTAAAAAAAAAAAAACATTGAATTTAAAGGTGTAGGTGTATAAACTTTTGACTGTTACTTGTATACATGACGGATTTGCCTTCCAGATTATAAACAGCCCATAAAGATTATCGAGTCCAACAAAAGAATTAATGGATTTTACATCAAAGATATGTGTTAATTCTTACCATAAAACAGCTTCAGAAATAGACCTCAGGCTTCAATCTTACTGTTTGAACATCTGGAATAAAAGTGAACAATTTTCCATTTTTAATTAACACACTTTTCTTTTTCGAAAATCTTTTTATAATATTTTATCTCGTTTATATTTATATTCTCATGGCAGAGACGCGATGATCTGGACGTGTGCACTGACGCCACTAAAGAGAGCAGGATATAACATCATTAACTCGCTCATCAATACGGATCCGGCGGAGATTGAGCTTCTGTCTTGAATCATTTTTGTCAAAGTGTCAGTAAGTTGTCTGTTCTGCTTCAGTTGTTCTAAAATAACACGGGACTAAATAATGACAAATCGGAAACGAATGGACGCATTTCGACGATGACAACGAGTGAGAATGAGTGAGAACTACGAGGCGGCGCAAATCAGCAGGAAATCAATGAAAATATTTTCAGATCTACAGAACTCTGATAAACCATAAAGCACATATATGAATACAACTTCCACATACTCTGCTTTTAATTAATTAATTAATTAATTAATTAATTTATTTATTTATTTCTTTATTTATACTATAATAACTACTAATTACTAAATGTAATCAATTATTATTACTTTTTTTAATGAATCATCAATAAATCACTTCGGTTTCCTAATGTAATCTTAAAGTCAATAAACGTACGTGAATAAAATGTTTTAGGGCAATAGATCTTTTTATCGAAGTATCATACAAAACATTTTTTTATATTAATCTGATCTATCTAACCTCTTTAAATGGTATCTATACTGTGCAGCAGTTTTTTTTCCCTTCCATAAATGTAATATACAATAAATAAAATAAAATATACAATCCCAGTGATAACCTAAGATTGTTCTGGCACGTTAGAGAAAATTGTTGAGATAATAGAGATGTACTAGATGAGCTGCCCAGAGTAATTAACAGGAATAAAAAGATTCCCTCCTGAAGGTGGCGCTGTTACTCTTTTCTTCCGCTTCGCCTGAGGCTTCTATTTATACCGTCCACGTCCTGCAACAAGCTCATTATAGAACAATTAGCCGTCTACTCATCACATTCTCCTTTTCCCATTTGATTACATCAGTAGATGATCAGAACCGTAGCTGATGGTGTAAATTAAAGTGGCAGAGAGAGAGAGAGAGACGGAGAGACTGTCTGAGGTCACGCCTCTGCCTGGGGTTTAAACTGAAACGTCTCTGTGGAAGGACAACAGAGGTATAATGTGTTCATCAGCTGTCGGAGAAACTATTCCAAATGCTTCATCATGGCTACAGTTATCTCCCCAGGAGTAAACACTGGTGGTGGAGATGACGGAGAGAAATGGAAAAACTTTCCACTGTGGTGCAGATGGGAAGCCAAAGATGATCTCTGGAAGCGCTGATGCCCAGAGACAGACAGACACAGAGAGAGAGAGAGGGAGAGAGAGAGAGAGTGTGTGAGAGAGAGAGAGTGAGTGAGTGAGTGAGTGAGTGAGTGAGTGAGTGAGTGTGTGAGTGTGTGTGTGTGTGTGTGTTGGCGGTGGGGTCTGTGTTAAGTAGCATTTGAATCAAACTGGCCTGCGGCAATCAAGCAGTGCGGCAATCTCAGCAGGAAATCAAGCAGTGTAGAAACTCAAGAAGTTTGAATGGAGGCCAGCGCTGTTTCTCTGATATTGTTCTAATTCATCACCAAGACCCACTGCCTCCTCCTCCTCCTCCTCTTCATTTTATCATCCGGTCCCTTCTTCAGCCTACACGTGTTGTCGCTTGTTTAAAGCATGGAGGGGATAATAAGACTTGATTCTCTGTGTGTTTTATCTTCCCTCAGCTCGAGGTTAAGTGACTCGATCAGTACTTTAGACAGCACCTGTTCTGTGTCCCGGTTTGTGTGCCGTCATGGCGCAGCCGAGGCTTTAACGGTCGGGCGTGAAAGACCGCTCGGAGGTCTAAATACCTTGACCATATTGAGTTAAATAAAAGTGCAAGTGCAAAAAAAAAAGAGGGCAGCGATTCAGTAAGTGAGTCCATAAATCATACTTCATGAGAGTGTGAAACAGAGCTCAAAGATGAGGGGGGGGTTAAAGTGAGCAGGTCTGCCGGAATAAGAGACTGACTGAGGAAATGAGAAATATTTAACTTTAGAGAAATGAGTGTCGAAAAGGAACTAATGTCAAATACAGTACTGTGGAAAAGTCTCGAGCCAGATTCACATTAATATAAATGATTATGTTAAAAATAATTAAATGAAAGAAATAGGAAGAAGTGATTTACTGTGACCGGCTGTAAAGTGCCTCAGCAGCACCCTCATTTCCCCTCTCGTCCGTTCCAACCCACTCAGCATTCAGCATCACCAGTATACTAATCACCGTCTCATCATCTCTCATCATTTCTACCTGTTTCTCACCGGGTTCATTCCTTAAATATGTTTTTTTTTTAATGCATAAATGATTCATTCAAAATGAAACTATTCCTCAAGAGCTGACACTTTGGGAACAACATATGAAGAAATGAATGGTGGCTCAATACTTTTGCATTTACAATTTCAGAAGTGGCAGTACGAGTTCTGACCAAATGAGGGCACCAGCATCTACTGTTTTCCAGAAAAACCTGCATTGAGAACAGTCCATGCTAAAAATGGCTATAAAGAGGAGTCCTGAATGACATGAATGTGAATGGTGGATAAAAAAGTAAGAGGGACAAAACAAACGTTAATACCAGGGGTCACATCTGTCCATTATCCAAACCGTTCCACATTTCCCTCACTTAAAAACTGTTTTTTAAAAATGCAGATTTATTTTTTCCGTGGATTGAGTGAACACTTGCCTTTGACGGCATGTGTGTGTGTGTGTTTTTCCCTTTACCTCTATTAACAAATCACTAGCCCATTAAATTCTCACACTGTGCCCATTAATAACAAAACAACTTTCCTCCTTCCTTCACGCTTCAAGATCCTCCATGATCCTGCTTGCTCACACACAGAACTGCACCGAATACAATCCTGTCAAAACTGTATAAAAAAAAATTATAATCTAAAACACAGATCATAACTTTTTCTAGAACTTAAAGCATTGTTTTGAAGCAGTTGTTCATGATGGCTGGATTATTAAAATACGTCTTTACTGTCAGTGGCACAAGATATGTCAAAAAACACGACCACTGTGGGGAAAAATGCCGAAAAGTGGAAGAAATAACGTGAGCGGCCGGGGAATGATTTTGCGAAGAGTATCACCAGTATCCCTGACAGCCAGAAGTTCATTCTTTATTCGCAGCTTTCAAATCTCATAGCTCTGGTGTCATCTGAGATTGTATCTGATAAGGATGACGGTGGGTCAGTGGGACCTCTAATCTGTCTAGCTATAAATTAATATCCTTCCACATTCTTTCCTAGTTACAGTAGTTTCCAGGTTCCGATGCATTTCTTAGCATTCCAAATCATTTCTTTCTACAGGAAAATCTTTACCAATAGACTATGCTGGCTAGAAGGAAAACAAATCCAATAGACTAGACTTTGATATAATAATAAAGAAATGCAATAGTAGTCCACATGGAACGCTGGGAATTCAAGTTGTTTTAGTCCTTAAAAAAATGTGACATGTTTCTCTGCACTTCTCTGAAACAAGTCAAAACGGGAAAGGCTTTAAATCTTGGATCTCAAACTGCATAGTATGACTCGATGAGAAGACCCCGAAACAACAGAGTATAGAGCTCTCGCGCTGACGTGATTCACAATCGAACAGTTCACCGCTCGCCGCAGATGATACCACCAGGCCGAATAACGTCGATTCCTTGGCGGATTTTACGAGAGGCCGTGTTGAGAAATGTTTGTCGCTGGATAGATTACTGACTTTAATCAAGCTCCAGCTGTTTCTTACCCAGATTAATGATAAAATTGCAAGTCAAAACATCATGCCCAGGATTGTGGTTCATCATGGCTCCACAAGACCTCTGGGGGTGTGCTGTGGTGACTGGAACCAGATCCTTTGGATGCTGTTGGTTTCAGGGTGGGTCCTCTGTGGATCAGACTTGTTTGTCCAGCGCATACCATGGGTCCCCAATCAGACTGGGATCTGAGGAGTTTGGAGGCCGGGCTGGCGGCTGTGGGCTCTCTGCCTGCTGGGCCCTTCTCATGGCTGGCTGTAGTGAGGAACTGGGGGTTCTGGCACCGTTGTTTTGTGGCCAACACAGATTTTTTTTCAGCAATTTGTGCTGCATTGGTTTTTCTGTGGAATCAGACTACACGGGTTGTCGTTTTGTCCTCATGGGCATGGGTGAGCCTTGGGTACCTACAGTATGATCCTGTCACCATCTTACTGCTGTATAATTCATATTCACTGGCAATGACTATGTTTTTACACTGTGTAAACTGAATATCAGCACAGTTTACATTCTGTAATTAAACACGTCAGTTTCTTCCTACATTGCTATTCACCCATCACTCTGCTATCTGTGCTGTCTGACGAATGTCTGAGCTCACTGCACGTGCACTCACTGCGTTCCAAGAGAAGCACACTACTGAAAACATAATACTTACGAGCCAGCTCCAGCTCAATTTAACCCCTGCATGTACTCTAGCAAACGTAGCACACATACATCATGTGTACTGTATTAAATTTACTGGACATTTATTTCAATCTCCCTCAGATAAAATGGTTACAACACTAGCATCACCAGTGATCACCAACAGGGGGCACACCTCTGACCAGGATTAGCCTCGTCTCCCCGCTGGATGGCTGATAACCACAAATCTCTTCTCTTTTTGTCAGGGGGAAACTGATAAAACCGCCTTTCAGGTTTTTGACCTTGTGTGCTGCGGCAATCTCGCTCACAACAAGCCTCCGGTGTGCTTCAGTCAGACAGATTGTCTGTTCGTCTGACGTCACATGGAGCAGCTCTATAAGTGGACAAACTAATCCGAACCAAACAAAGACAGGGCAAATACAATCAGGAAACAAACAGGGTGACAGGATAAGGACAAGGAGGACTGGAACAGACACAATCAACGTGAATGAAATTCATCATGGGAATCCGTGTCGGACCGAATACTATACCGAAGCGTTTCTGGTGTGATCAGCGAGAACCTGGCTAGGAAATTCTTACAAATCTCACAATACATACAAGAATTATACGCACTCCGGTTATATTTCTTATTATTATATACTTCCGGCATATCAGCGGTTTCCGTTCAAGGCTACTGTCCCAAAATTTGGACGATACTCTAAAGAATGTGAAAGTTTCCTTACTTACTTGGTAATGAGACATGGATTCATCACTACGAGCCTGAGAATAAACGTCAGAGTAAATCGGAACGGAAACATCCTCAATCACTGACTGAGAAAAAAAAAAAATCAGCTGAAAAATTCATCAATGCTTAGAGTTTTCTGGGATTCTCAAGGGCCAGTATTGGAACATTATCAGGAAAAAGGTTCAACAATCTACAGAGCTTGTTACAGTGAGAGGCTTATTAAAGGGCTGAAGGCTGAACTTCATATTAAAGGCAGAGGACTGGTGTCCAGGGGTGTTGTGATCAATGCACGTCCGAACACTTCTGTCCACACTGTCGACACAACTCAAAACCTTTGCTTCAAAGTGTTAAAGCATTCTACCTATAGTCCTGATCTTGACAACAAGCTTTTATATCCCTTCATTAAAAAAAAAAAAAAAAAAAAAAAAAAGTGTTTAAGGCTGAGCTGCAAGCCACGAATGCACCACTGTCTTC
>JAQMYK010000035.1:23777824-23789041 GCA_030014345.1 Clarias buthupogon | reverse complement strand
AACACACTCGGAGGACAGCGCTATCCGCTCCCTCCGCTTACGTGAGCTCACAGACGCCCCTGATTGGCTGTAGAGCCATAATTAATGTGGGAGCACTAAGTACCTCTCATCCCTCCCCTCTGAGAGAGCCTGCCCAATCAGCTCTCTCTAGACCTCCGGCTGTGAGAGGTTACAGCATCACCCGGGAAGCAAACTTGCGATCTCCGGGTGATGGGGCGAGCACTTTACCACTGTTTGCTTCTTTCGGGGGAGCAAACAGGTGAAAGTCCGCGGGACATCCTCCCTACAGTCTTGACCATCAGACTTTCACCTGTTTGGACTCCTGAAAGCAGCCCTACGAGGACAAAGATTCGATTCTGATGAAGATGTGAAGACTGCGGTGCATCTGTGGCTCGCAGCTCAGCTGAAAACATTTTTGCAATGATCGAATTCGAAAGCTTGGTGACAGAAGGACAAAGAATTGAGAAGCAAGAAAACTGTCAGGAATGAATGCATTTGTCTTTTCGAAAAAGTTAATTAAAATAAATTCTGATCTCCCTTCAAGATTCTCTTGAACATTTACACACCGACTTCTTATGTTTTTTTATTATTATTTTTTAAAATTAATGGCACATCTCAGGGCGGCACGGTGGTGTAGTCGCCTTGCACCTCTAGGGTCCGGGTTCGATTCCCGGCCAGGCTCGATTCCCAAACTCTGGAGTTTGCATGTTCTCCCCGTGCTTGGTGGGTTTCCTCCTGGTACTCTGGTTTCCTCCCACAGTCCAAAGATATGCAGGTTAGGCATGTGTGTATGGGGATTGGCACCCTGTCCAGGGTGTACCCCGCCTCGTGCCCTAAGCCTCCTAGGATAGGCTCCAGGTCAGTGCGACCCTGAATACAGGATAAAATGGTACTGTATAGAAGATGAGTGAGTGAGTGAGTGAGTGGTACATCTCATTCAAAATCGTCCTTGCTAAGATTTGGTTAAATTTGGTTGCTGGTGCAACAGTGATTAGCGCTGCTTTTCTATGGCTTACATGTGGTCCTGTGGGAGCTAGTATGTTTTTGCAGCTCTTATAACAAAGTGCAAAAAAAAAAAAAAGCACTGCTGGTGGATTGGGCTGGAAATACTGAGCTATTAGACAGTGGAAAAGGACATGAGGGAAAAATTACTGCTGCTGCACTCAGTGTGAACATCCGACAGGAAAGTTGGGAGGATATTAGATTTATTTAAAAGATGCCTTGTGAACGTATCCCCTGTAGCCTCTCCTCTGCCTTGGGCATTCTGCTCTCTCTGTGTTGCAGATTTTTAAATATTCAACACTGCAGAGATCTTCTTGTTCCATCGCAAGCCACACACACATATGCACATATGCGCACACACACTGTTCTCGAAGTGCAGGCAATGGTAAGCCACACACCAGAACCAGACATGTACAATAAAACCCCCTGAAAGACTCCAGTTGCACGTTAACCAGCCATTCATGACAGACATTCATGCTCTGCTCTGTGGTGAACTATAAAAATTGGAATTAGGGAAGAAAAAAAAGAAAAAAAAAACATAAATAGCTTTAGGGCTGTGTGAGTTCGTGTGTGTGTAGAAGCAGGAGGAAACACTGACTGCAGACACGCAGCACTTTTCTCCATCTCCAGATCAGGAAGCTTCAGGTCATTAGCAAAAGATCATTACTACACGGGAATGTGCAAATGTGCAAACACAAAAACAGGAGGCGCACACAAACACACACACACGCATAATAACACAGCCAAAAAAAAAAAAAAAAACCACTTGCTCTGTGTTTGTTTACCAGGAGCAGAAATGTGACACTGAAAACAGGGGCTGCTTCTTTAAGTCGTCCTGAAGACTGGCTGTATGCATAGCCATACTGGCTGTGTGTATGTGTGTGTGTGTGTTTGAGGGGGGGGGCAGAGATTTGACTGCTTGCCACCGAGCTAGGAAAACAATGTACGGTCTGTTTCCCTGAGGAAGCAGGCCCCGGTGCCGGCTGAAGACTGAGACTTGCTCTCCTCTGCGACTTGGGCAACAAAAGCTGGCTACCACGAGACCTTCATCTGAGGTTTAAATCAGAAAGAAGAACGCTGAGCTCTGATTTCTCCGAATCGGAGGGAGATTACGATTATCTCAGGAGCCGGCATACAAAGTAGACTTCGAGCCATGATTGAGAACGACGGCGCTCAGTTCGTCACTGCCATCAGCAGTCTATGACCCTGACGCTCCCAAACTGGAGACGCTATCAAGCTTCGGGGGGCTCGAGTGTCTCCGGGAGTTTGTGCAGCGCTTCCTTCACGGATTGCACTGAAACAACACCCATAGGGAAAAGTTCTCCGATTAGCTGTTTGTCCTAACAAGCAAAAAAAAAAAAAAAGACCAATGACCCTCTCGTCACTTAACCTCTGCCCAGCTGTTCATTGTTTAATCAACATCTATCTGCTGAAGCTCTTTTTTTTTCTTCTTCAAATCGAGCAAGATGATTTGAATTCCGTTCACCAACAATAAACCACTAAACCTGCTTAAAAGTGGAGTCAAACTGGCATGTTCATACAGTAGGCTACCTTGTCTGGTGATGTTTCCAACATCACTATAGATACTGTACTACTACAAGGTTGAGACATACAGTATAATTTAAAATTATAACACATTTACCGAGACAAATAGGAATAAATCATGAAATTATGAGGAAATAACAACGAAGAAATGTTATTGATTAATTGCCAATGAAAAGAAAGGTAAATATAAGTGGTGTTCAGGTCAAACCAGGACTTTTGATTGAGCAGAATACAGTTATGAGAGTCAAAAAAAAAATCTGTTAATTTCTCTATATAATACTCTTCTGTACTAACACACTTATTCCAGTGTTTCACTAGTGCTTGGATACCATCAAGGTAAAAAGTCTTCCCAGTACGCCGGAGCCAGTCTTCACGTCTGAAACGCTGGCCTCCCAGGAACTCCTTTAATGGCCCAAACATGGCTTGGAGCGAGGTGAGGACTGCAGCTGATGGTGGCAATAACACCCATCCGAGTTCCTGTAATGTCCAAGTGGTGTTGGTGAATGATTGTGTGCACAGTCCCACAGACAGACTTGGACATTTGCAAGGATTAGGCATTTCACTCGCTGAATGTTCACGGGAACGACTGCAGTGAGCCCTGAACCATCTCAGCTGGGCGCGTCGTTTAAGGGCTTCTTTGAAACGTTTGCACCATTTAAATGTTTTACTGAAGCTAAGAGTTTCACTTTATTCATGAGAAATTTCATCTCAAGTCCCGGTTTCGCTTAAACGCCCCTTGTATGTGGAATGAGTGGAGGAAAGGGCTCTGCGGAGAAATCACTGTGCAAAAGCTCTTGCATTCTGGCCTAGATAGATCTCTGGTGTACAGGAATGAAATGCCATGAGCAGAGCTTCACAGATGGATGAGAAAGGTTCAAGATGGCGGAGGATCAGGAGGGACAAGCTATTGGCTAATATCTCTTAGATGCAAGCCGGGAACTGGTCCCTCCTGGTCAGGTCACCTGTGTGAGGTTATCAACTGTCCAAGGGCATCACTAGACATATGCAACTTTCAGATTTAATATAGCAGCACACCTCAACGTGCTAATTGGGTAAATGGGTTCTTATGCCAATCCTCCCTGACAAAACGGAAAAGTTCGCTTTCAAAATCTTTAAGGTCCTCTCCAAATCCTGCAGTTTGGGAGATAGACTTTCTAGATTTCACATCTGGGCATGAACTTATTTTCTTTCATACAGGTACAGAATGTACATGCAAGTTGGCACTAAGAAGTATTGTTCATGGTGCCAACTCATGTCTGGCTTGGTTGGCACTAGATACTTGGTGTGATAAAAGTCCTTACAGAGTGTAACACTGGAAAGTTAAAAAAAAAATAATAATAAAAAAAAGTGACATTTTGACAATAATCAGACAAAGAAAGAAAAAAACTAATTGCCCTAAGCATCCAGTGGCATTTATTTAACAGATATTTAAACGGTCATAAATTAACACGTCGCCCCTCTTCTCTTTCCTCAAGAGTTAATAATTCCTCTGCAGTCCCCTGCACCTGACAGATTGGGGTTGTTTGTTTGCGGTGCCGTTATCTGCTCCCCGGGGCTCTGAATCTAGGTCAGCACTCTGGAGAGTTACGTAGGAAGGTGTTGGGTGGTGAAGTGGGGCCAGGTGGCCGGCACAGCTGGAGCTCATAAAGACCACTGCGTGACATCTACAGCAGAGGGACAGAGGACAGGTAACGATCTCGCCACCTGGACGCTGCCCAGTCTCTTGCGGAGCAGCCACGTGAGCTGAATCAAAAGAGGGGGAAAAAAAAAACTCAATAAAGAAGAAGCGGAGTGTCAAGACGTAACTGTGTGTTACACCACAGAGAGCATCTTCTGCTCTCAATACAAGTCCTGAGAGGACCAAGAGAGTAATAATAATCCAGTGATGTTATATCCAAAAGTCATCGTATGTGGGATGACAGCAGTTCCCGCTCTAATGTAACATGCCCTCACACACGCTCACACACACGGCACATACGCACACTCAGTAAGAGCCAGCATCATCCTGGGACTAGGAAGATTAGTTTCATTGCTCAGTACAAAATCCTTTACAAAACACATTCTCAGCTCCTGCTGGAGAACAATGCTGGTGTGCTCATTCCCACGCGCGGGCCATTCACGGCCTGAGCTACTGTTACCGCGCCTGTTTTTAACTAGGCCAGACAGAGAGAGAGAGAGAGAGATCAACAGAAACCGGCAAAGATGTGGGGCGAAACTTAGATTAAACTTGTTAAGAAACATCCTGACTTGCAGTTTGATGACTTACTTACAGTGCTTGTGAAATTAGTTAAAAGAAATCTAAACCAGGCGGCACAGTGGCGTAGTGACTAGCAGTGTCGCCTCGCACCTCCAGACTCTAGGGTTCGATTCCTGCCTCGAGTCTGTGTGCGTGGACTTTGCATGTTCTCCCCGTGCTTGATGTGTTTCCTGCAAGTAATTTGGTGTGTTTAATTGGCGTTCCCAAATTGCCTGTAGTGTGTGTGTGTGTGTGTCTGTGTGCCCTGTCTCCACATGCCCAAAGTCTCCTTGTATAGGCTCCAAGCCCCGACGACCCTGTGCAGGATATAGAAGTGTTACAGAAGATGAATGAACGTATAAAAAAAATCTGAACCGCATTTAAATGGAACGCAAGTAAAGAATCAATCACGATAGAGTGGATGAAACCAAACGCAAAGCTGAGGGCCACTTCGACCCCAAAGTTCATCAGTTTCCAACAATGACACAACCTAAAGAGGACATCAACAAAATTATCAGGAGATACTGTATAACTATTCCCATTCATAACAGCCTCTCTGTTTCTTGTAAGGCAACTTGTAACCAAGAAAACTTTTTATGTTTAAGACTTTTCTAAAATACCAGCTTTACCTCTGACTGTCAGAAAATGCTGATGCTGAAAACAAAAATGCTAAACAAACAAAGAACAAGAGAACAAGCGCATTAATTTGAGCCTTGCGGCAAAAACTACTGTCCGTGCTGCTCTTATAGAAAATTACTCCGTTCCTGCTGACAAATCAGAATGGAGAGTTCAACAGCAGTTTGTTATAACTGCCGAGTAAAGGAATAATCCTAGTCTAGCTAGTGCATATATCTGAGTGACACTCACATGACACTCACATGAACGGGAAACCGGTTCATCTAAAACAGTGTGCAGTAAGGCACTTTGGGTCATGCTATGAATATAAATGTAATTTAGATGTCTAAATCAGTCTACATGCAGCTGGTAAATACCATCATGAACAAAATATATAATATATAATTTATCTAATCCAATATTTCTGTCTGTATTTTTTTTTACAGAAGGGAAAAACTGGTGCTTTACCTGTACTGTACGGCTTCCAACTTGGAAAGTTGGTTAAAACTGTTGTTAGCGTATAGTACTGTAGGTTAAACACTGATTATTTAGTGTATGTTATATAACATCATACAACAGTTCTGATCGAATAATCTGATTAGACGAGCGGCTTTCCATGAGTGGTGATATAGAGCATAACATAACAGTATTTAACTATACGCATCACTCTGTGTCACAGGTCTTGTACAAATCATTAATGGCACTCACTTTCGATCGCCAGGACAACTGGAAGTAGGTCACCCTTGAAAGAGGGGAGAGCTGCTGCCTGCAAAACCCCACATACAAAGGCAGTCATGGAAGCACTTTCAACACTATGTGATCTGAAACAACACTTTCCTCACTAATCGTTCTAAATTGTCTCTGGACCGTCCCTGGTTTGTGTTTGCGAGTAACATAATCTACAAAGCTAACTAGCTTTAAAGACAAGGCTGAATCCCAAATCTGTCACTATCCCCTAATCAAGGGCACTACTTGCTATGCGGAACAAGGGATTGTACACTCTAGTGCGCTAGTTTTCCATTTTATGATATTTAGGATTAAGTGGAATAAGTTTCTTAAGGGTGTCCGTCACCTCCATGATTTATTCTCCTCGCCTTTCGACTACATCCCAGCAAACATTTGGACGTTTGATGACTGTTGAAATGACGTCCCTTCGACACGTCCCGCCATGGTTGAAAAACAGTTCTAAAATGAAAGTTGAACAGACGTGTTTGACATTATCTGATTCACAACAGCTGTCATAAATCGTCCAATTTTTGACTTGGAGGGCATAGTATATTGAACAACACTAAAAGTCAAAGTAACAGCTATACAGCAACTGTAGACGTGTTCAAACGTCTTTGAATGCATTTTTAGGAAATGTTCTGTCTCACATATTTTTATCAATTAATGACGTCCTACAGCGACTGTTTTTGGCCGGGGACACAACGTCGCTATCGGACCAAGGTTTGCTGGGATAGTACCAGTAAGACAGGTAAACTGCTTTCGGTATCGTTAATTACACTAACTCAGCTAGTTACGGAAGGTTATGTGTTGGCGGAACAAAATAACTGTTGATAATAAATGATGATTGTGGCATTGCTTTTATTGCTTCGCATAAAGCAATATCCAACTCGAGGACATATTGTAGCTCTAAATATCAGCACAGTATGATATATTTGGTATAACGGCACTCACTCCTCTGTGATACTGCTTAATTATCGGATCATATATGTAGATGTTTCAAAACTCAACAACCTTCAATTACGAGTGTCCTTGCTGTAATTCCTTTCTATTCTTTTGTCTCAGGGAGATAAATTTGTCTGTGGTAATCACACTTCCAGTCCAGACATGTCGAATGGAGATTAGGATGAAAAACAATGGAGTATCTTGACTCGGATGTATCCTGAACGACTGAATCTTTCGGAGGAAGTGCTGGAGAGGATAAGACTCATCTACCACCAGGGGCGATTTCTGAAACTCTAAAATGAAAAGCTATTGAGAATGACAGGGAGCTGTACCTGTGCTGAAATGGATCTAAAAAAACAAACAAACATATGAAAATATTTTAATTCAGAAGAAAAAATATCAGATACAGAATAAAGGATAACAGATAGCGAGAAGTATGGAACAAGGTACAGAAAATCTGATTTTAATTCCGAGCTTGAAAGCGTTGCCTTAGTACAAAAAATAAACTGCAAATGTGACTGTAGTCAAACCAAGACCGCAAAGCTTGTCATAACAATCCTTATTGAGAATTCTTATTGAGGAACAGTGCCTGCAACACCGCAGTGTTTCTCCCATCTCTCCATCAGTGGGCTCATTCCAACCCAAACACTGCTGCTTCCGCTGGTTAGCGCAGACGCCCTCTGTCTGAGCTGAGCGCCATTGAAGCGTAGACGCATTACCCGTCCCGTCTGCTTGAGTTTCATTTTGCCGACTAAGCCCCAGTCTCAAGTGTGGGCCAACATCAACAGTTCGCTTCTCACTTATCTCGCCGTGCAGCGCAACATCTGGCCAGGATCTGCGCTCTCTACCACATCTGGTCAGGCTCAAATAAGCCAGGGCTGTGTACCCATCTGCGCGTGGATGATTCACACAGGCGGTCAGTCAGAGTTCAGCCCAGTCGCTGTAGATCATTACAAAGCAATTACGCTCATAGAAAACCTCATTAACCGCACCTGTAACGCAGTGACCCTAAGCCTGCGGCGAGGAGAAGCTGGAGGTGGTAAATTCCTGGCTCTGATCTCAGCAGGAACCTCTGGCCCTGTGCTAAATCGGACCGCAGATATGAACGTGGTGGCTGTCGGCTATTCTCACCGTGACCTTCAGCAGCTCTGGAGCTTTCAGCGGCGAGCGTTTAGCACAGTCATGGCCCAAGCGACAAGGATGCGTTTACACTGTACCAATGTTTAGTTTTGGAAATATGCGTGTGTAGAGAGGATCTGAGAGCAGGCTCTGTAAATATATTCACTAAGGTAAATATATTTATATATAAACTTGCACGTTTGCCCTTAAGGTTTGTGCCTCTGCTTTTCTATGAACATTAAAAATCATAAAGTAAGGGAGTTTGAAGAGTTGGTGCAAAGGTAAGGAGGCGGTTACTTTTTTTCCCTCCTTTATGGCATTTATTGCTTTGCCTCGATAAAAAGAAAGCTAGATTTATCACTGAGGGTCTGTTATCTTGTAGCTAACACTCCATGCTATTTTAATATTTTCTGGAGCACATTGTAAGCAGCAGCCCGATGAAACTTTACCTTCTTTCTTTTCTCAAATATTGTCTCATTTTCATCAGTGCATGTTTGAGATTATACAAAATGAAAGCATATTAGTCAAATATACAGTACAGACAACATCAGTTGCGCATACAGAGTAAACATCTCAATGTGGCATACAGTACATTGTTTTTCTTTTAGAATTTACAAAAATCATTACAATAAAAGCTCACTTTATCTAACAATTTAAAGGCCATGTGGAGGCAGAATCCGACTTCCCTTCACACACAGTACCGGTCACAAGTTTGGACAAAATTTTGGATATACTTTTCTACATTATAGATATTGGAGATTTCCAAACTATAAAATAACATATTGCATTGGGTAATTAATTAGCAAAAACAACAGTCAGTTGTTGGACCATGGAATTAGAAGGTGTGTCCAAACTTGACTTAGCCAAAACAATATTGGTGCTGATTTAAAAAAAATTTTTAATAAATATAATACAGAAAATATGCACTTCTGATGTTCATCCAACAAGTGCCCAATCCAACTTCCCTAAAAATATCAAGTTGCTAACTTTTTTGCGAGATGATTTTATATATGCCCCCCAAAAATGGCCATTTCTTAGCATTATACTGTCTTGTTTCAACAATCATAATTTAAAATGAAAATTATTCATATTGATACATAAGTATTGATACTAAAGTTGGTGTAAGCTTCTAGAAGAATATGACCTATAAAAATTGTTGCTTAAATTAAAGTATTCTGGTTTTTGGTAAAAGGTTAAGGAGCAAAACATCTGTAGTGTCCGTAACCATGTGAAATTCATGCTGCAATATAACAATTTTGCATTTTAAAATAATATCTTTACATGTGAAATCTAAATTTGCCAAATTTCATCTGAATTAAAATTAACATCATTAAAAGATTTGAATTTTAAAAAAGTTACAGACACTACATAAAAGGACACGAAATTGTATTTAGCAAACGTTTTTTTTTCAAAAAATATCGTAAACATATTTACAAAAAATTAAACATGGATCGGGAGATAAGAAGCATTAAGTATTATTTAAAAAATGGTGTTATATGATGCTGTCTGAAAATTGACTTTTTCACCTGCATAGGTGAGACACATTTTAGCACTAATACCATGTTTTGGTCGACTGGTAGTGTGTACATGCAGTACTGTACAGTATATACTGCAGCTCATAACCAACATTGGGATGTTTTAGACAGAAATAATAGAAATCTGCAAAAATATTATTATTATTATTACTATTATTATTATTATTACTATTATTATTATTACTATTATTATTACTATTATTATTATTATTATTATTATTAATTAGGTTTATGGAATAGACAGATGGTGCTGGACCCATCTAGGGAAATCTATTAAAGGAAAAATCATCTTGAAGTAATACCATGAAGATGGCACTAGCTTGTGATTTTTTTTTTTGCACAAAATCCATCAATTGCTCCTGTACCTCTATTTAATAAAAGTGAATTCAGAATAAACATGGTTTCTGTTTTTATCTCAGTACAGAAGAACTTGTTAAAGTTACTGTTTAAGGATCACAAACCCCATCAGTGGGTTTTCTAAACTATTGTTCCTGCTTCATTGAATATTATCAGTAATATTTAAATATATACAAACCCCAAATCGGTAAAAAGTCTACTGTATGTGAGACACTGCATATACGTAGAGTTTGTGCCTCACATTTTGCATGCAGATATTCCTGATAGATCGTTTCATAGCAACTCTCTATCATATCTGTTTAAACACATCATCAGTCCTGTAAGAGGCTCTAATCAATTCAGGCTGGGCCTGTTGGGGGTGGGATGGGAGTCCAGTCATGCAGAACAGCAGCAGCTGTGTCTGGGTAATTTGGAGGCCCAGTGACACTCTGTGATGGGTCACATGGTGTTGTGGGTAGATTTTTATAGATGGGCATCAGTGACAGCGGAAGCATATGTAAAGTGGAAACCAAGTGATAAGAGGCTATTTGAATCCGGCGCAAAATGTTGTTACGTTATGAAATAAGTACATATTTCTGAAACATAATTTAACTCCGTTAGAACATTTTCTTTTTTCATATTCAGCAGGACACTGAAGTAGGTCTCTGGCACATGGATATCTACGCACTGGAGAAAATCACTGTGGCTGTTATAAGATCCAAAATCTCTTCATTGCATCAAGAAATTCTCCATGAGGAACAATAATGTAAAAAAAAAAAAAAAGCCCAGTCACTGTTACACACCCATATCTGACAATCTGCCTCTGATCTGCCGGCCCGGACTCATCCATCATCCCTACGGAATAACAGGAAACACGCAACGCTATCAGAAACATTGCCTCCAGCGCTGCAGCTCGCAGCATCAGGACATAAAGCTGAGCAGAGACTGCGGATGCAGAGATGCTGCAAAAAACCTGCACTGGGATCAGCTGACTGAAAATGGCCTCTTTTCTTTTCCACAGAGTGTATTAGAAAGCTGGGCCTGGTGCTGAGTCTGCAGAACTCACCCTCAGGACATTAACACTTACTGTTTATGTGCTGCACCATTTGGAATTACAGTGAGTGAATGGGGAGTGTGTGTGTGTGTGTGTGTGTGTGGGGG
>JAQMYK010000035.1:23720087-23730837 GCA_030014345.1 Clarias buthupogon | reverse complement strand
ATATACACACACTATATTTACTATATAAATGTAGTAATTAGTATATATATATGGTATAAATATAGTATGGTTGGAGGGTCAAGTTGCCACATGTTTGGCCCTTTATCAAGGCCCTTGACCATATACCCGTACAAAATCACACCGCCATGGATTTTCCCATAGCCCGGATGAGAAAGGAAGAGGGTTGGGTGTCAAGCTAACAACCCAGCCACACTGCAACAGGAACTCACAGGATTTGGACTAAAGAGCTAAAGAAGGGAAGCACATGAAGCGATGCACCAATCATGTACAGTATATGGCATGAGGTAGTGTAATGATCTTCGGTTGCTTCAGTTGACCAGCTCTAGACGTAATATGGCAAAAAAAGTCAGCGGATGATCTGAATGACCAGCGTATCACATCTATGTCATTTTCCTTTACTTACATCACCGGCATATTCCAGAACTCAAATTGTGAAAGCGTGGAATCATTTTCACATGTAAATCGATCACACTGTAATCGAAGCTGAAGGGAGTTGAAAAGAATTTCAGTCTGAGACTTTTTTCTTTTTGGCCAAGCAGAGTATATGTATAAATTATTTATTAGACATCACAAAGAGCTCCCCAGCTCTCATGGTGTACTAGTGCATGAACCGTGCTCCCACAACTATCCAGTTATTTTTTTAATTTCTATCAAAATCCTGAGGTTTTTCCAAGGTTTTTACACTGAGCTACATTTTTTCACCACGTGAATTATGTGAATGGTGCCTAAGAATTCGACCCTCACTGCTCAGCCTGAAGTCTTTACAAGAATTTAACTTGAGACTAATGGAAGAGTGAAGACTGGGAATTCCTGTCTCTCACAAGACTAGTGTTCAATTTCATCCTAGTAGCTATTCCAGCAGCTCTGATTTCCATGTGGACTTTTCCACTTCTTCGATGCACACAGGTGGTCTGTAACGTTTTTCTTTTCTTTTTTTCTTCTCCTCATCAACTACGTAGCTGTTACAGCAGTGGAAATCACAAATCTACATTATCAAAGTTATGAAATTTAATATTGAGTTCTTAGAGTTATTGAATTCTTTGACTAGTCATTGATTTGTCATTCAAATTTAAAAAGTTAAATAACTTGGACTTGCTCATTTGATATAAAGTTCTGGAACAGATCCTTCAGCACTCTCTTAAAAAAATATATATCCAAAGAATATTGTATGTCCACATTTATAAAAATTAGTCTAAAATGTTTTTTTAGTACAAATAATGTTCATAAATCTGAAATGGGGTCAATGATTTTATTTGACATTTCAGAGTACCTGAAACCTCTAACCCTGGACTACCACACATACAGTAACCCATCTCTCAGCCCCAGGCCTGCAAAGCACCGACCATCCTATTCTTTCCATTCTGATGCTGCATAGAGAAAGATGCATTGAGACAGAGGAAGAGAGCAAGCGTACTGCAGTATAATTGCCCAATACTGAATCACTCAAGCTCCCACAATATAGAAACCAACACCACAGGCCCTGGTGCTATAAATAGACTGTGGGATGTGTCATTGTTGGCTATAGTCCGCTGCGTCCTGATGGTCCTGTAGGCTATTTCTTCGTGTGCTTCGCTTTCAGTGCATTGCGTCTTTAGAATAAGCAAAAAAGGCATGGGTCTAATCTGTTGCTAATCTCCTGTTCTCTGTGAATGTGCCGATGGAGCGGAACTCATTCATCCTGCATGAGCAGCGCGGCCGGCTGCACACGACATGCCTGCGGGCGCGTAGATAGAGACCATGTTTCCAGAAAACAGCTATGTGGGAATAAGGCAGCAAAGATATCCTGACCCGCTTGGTCCACCTGCTCGGGGAGAAATCTATTTCCCAGCTGTCTCGTTGCTTTTACTCATGGTTACACATTTCTTATGAAGAAAATATCTTAAATCAGTAAGAACATTGGAAAGTTTAATTTTTGTCATATATATATATATATAAAAGCAAAATATTTACTAGAAAAATCTACAACCTCTAATACTGTAGTGTCTGTGTGATTAATTCAACTCTCAGTACAATCATAACCGCTCCCTATTGGGTGAAAAGACCAGAAATCAAAAAGCAAAGTGACACCAAGTACTGGCTATAAAATTAAATATTTAAAATATTTAAAAGGAAGTGCCAGAGAGGCGATGCTTTAAAGAGTTTAAAGGGTTTAAGTCTCGATCTCAGGTACAGCCTATGTACATAATTATGGTCACATGACCTGCTAAGGATCAAGCACATCCCGAGCAGACACACAAGCTGAAAACGAGCGATTTGCAATAAGAATACGATGTGCATGTAGGACAATAAGGATACGATGTGATTGTAGGACAATAAGGGTACGATGTGCATGTAGGACAATAAGGGTACAATGTGCATGTAGGACAATAAGGGTACGATGTGCATGTAGGACAATAAGGGTACGATGTGCATGTAGGACAATAAGGGTACGATGTGCATGTAGGACAATAAGAATACGATGTGCATGTACAGTAGGACAATAAGGATATGATGTGCATGTAGGATGATTGGAACTTTTCTGTAAGGACGAGACATGAAGACAGTACCATAATTTACACATTTATACAACATGAGATCCATAATTATTATGACACTTCACCTAAACATACACAGCCATAGCCAATCTTTCTGTGACGTGACTAACATTTCGTCTTGTGGCGTTCAGAAATTCAGAAATCAGAAATTATGAGCAAACAGACACACTAATGCACGTTACAGAAATCTGTATTGTGTGAAATACAGTAGATATATACAATATATACAGTAGATATATATATACGCAGCAGAATATGTCTAACATTTATCTCACGTTGATACTACTAAAAAATGACTCGATTAAATGCGTCAGTTGCCAAGGAGACCCGAGGATGTGCAAGGCCGTCAAATCAGACAGAAATCACCTTTTCAAAACTCAGTCAGCGATGCATTTCGCCTGTGTCTCCGTGTTTTCGTGTCGTTCTATTAATAACAGTGAAGGCAGAAAAATAGCATGAGGGCAAAAGTACATTCTGTGCATGCTTCCTGACAGAGAGATTTAGTTTCATTACATTCATTACCACAATCAAGAACCTAATCAAGGTACACTTTGACGTCGGTCTCGACGAACTTAAACTATGACAAATAATGTTGTGTCCCGCACTTTTAACCCAGTCCAGCACCAAATCCCACCACAGCAGCCAGCCGCTGCTCGACTCCTGAAACAGCATTATACTGTATTGATCTCCATGGACAGACTGAATTAAATATTGACTGACTACTCTCTTTCAGCATTGCTGCACAAATATACTTCTATTCCACTCAATCTTTATAAACAAGGCTACAACACAAAAAACTTGGCCATTGCTCAAAAAATAATAATAATAATAATAAAAACTTTTAGCCATTTTTCACTTTATAATGACACAACTAGGTAGACACACATGTAATCCCTTACTCTACTTTACATGGGGGAAAAAGACCAAAAAATAAGAAAAAATGCTATAAAGAAAGGATGCCTTAAAAACAGAAATGAATGATAATAACAAAATCTGTATTTGCCATGACGATACTTTGAGCACCCTTTAGTGTCAGGTACAATCTATGCAGTTTTATACTGACAAGTTTTACTGAGCATCTAGCAGAACCATCCACAGATCTTCTGAGGACTTTACCTGTTACACCTGATTCTTTGCAAAAACCTACAGCTTCCATTTAGTTTTTTGGTCTGAAAAGTGGAGGCTTATATAATTTGCTGCTTTCTTTTCTTTTCTTTAACTTTGTGTTGCAATACTAATCTTTGAAAATCAGAAATGTGTTTGTACTGAAAAATAAAAGGAAATAAAAATCCATAGGAAAAAACACACACACACACACACACATTACTAACTAAAAAGTGTTCCTGAAGTAATTTTCTTTTTCCCCACACAAAGGTAACAACAATCAAAAGATCCAGCATTTCCCCCAAAGGTTTGGCTGCACGGTTTGGTTAAAAATTGCATTGCATTGCTCCTAGTCGCGCAACAGGAATGAGCTCACCATATCATCCGGAAACCCTAAGTTTGAATCCCGGGTGATCTTTCCCAGAGGGAGACGAGGTACCCTAGCGCTCTCACATCAATCGCAACTCTAGCCAATCATAGGTGTCTGTGAGCTCACGCAAGCGGAAAGTGTGTTACAAGTGTGTTGCCATGTGATAGCATTCGTTCTCCCTGGTTAGTAGTTGTAGCCCCAATGATGGGTGGAAATTGGCTATGATTAAATTAGAGAGAAAATCAAAGAAATTCCAAAAAATTAAAAATGTAATAAAAATAAAAAATGTAATACATTTGCATTACAATTATTTGGACACACATAGCGATTGTGATTTAAACTGCGATATGTAACTATTAAAAGGACTGTTTAGCATTTAGATGTATTTATCTAGGTTGACTGCAAATATAATGGCACAAAATATAAAAAATAACCGACAATGAACGAATACTTTTCTAGAATTCAAGTTCTGATTACAAACCCAATTGATTAGACATTTATTAATTTCTCTACTACACACAGCAACTTGATTAAAGGAACTCGCACTTGGCAAAGCAATAGAGCTGTGAATCATATGATTGACGTGAATGTTTGATGGCATGTCCATGACACCCATATGTGGTTCTTCCCTCAACTGTTGCCACATAATTGGAAGCAAACAACTGTCTCATGGATCTGTATGCTGTAGAATTAAGAGTTCCTTTCACTGGATGGAACTAATAGGCCCAAATCTGTTCCACTGTAACAATGCCCTGGTTTGTCAAGCTTTATATGGAGGAACTCCAGTGTCCTGCACAGAGCCCTGACCCCTTCCCTACTGACAAACTTTGGGATGAACTTAAACACTTACTGCACACCTCGAGCCTCCTCACAGGACATCAGTGCCAGATCTCACTACTGCTCTTGTGGCTGAATGATCATAAACAGCCACACATCAAAATCTAGAGGAAAGCCTTCCCAGAAAAGTGGAGATTATTAGAACAGCAAACAGGAGCTAAATATGGCACTATTTAACCTAAGTAACTCTGGGTGTGAGCGCCATTTGTGCACAATTTTTTCCTCCTATGGTGCATGTCAATGACGAAGGAAAAAAATAAATACATCATTTTTGGAGGCTGAATTTAATGGTGACTTTTTTTGTTTTTTCAAACCAACCAAATTCTGGAAAAACAGAATAGACAGTAGAGATGAAGACAGACAGTAGTAAAACAAAATATTAGGAAAATATGATTCTCCATGCAAGTCTAGCCCAGTAGACATTCCTAAGGAAGCAGCATCTCTCTCGCTCCATCTCTCCGTCGCTTCCTCTGATGTGCTGCCTCCTTTAATCTCCTTGAGCTTCTACCTTCCATAAAGGGCTGCACAGCCTAGAGCGGGAATCCATTCATCCACATGCATTCATTCATGAGAAGCGAATTTGGTTATTAGATTACTCCTTACTGTGTGATAATACAGCAGGGCCAACATGGTCCAGACAGGGTATAGACCAGAGTATATTATACACACACAAATCCTTATTTCTTATTACTGATGTTTTTAAAACTAATACATCATTTATTTTCGGAACAAAAACAATACTATTAAAAATATGGGATAGATGCAATATACAGTAGCTCTGATATCTTCATTGGAATAAAACTTTTACGTAAACACCTTTGGACTTGAAGTGGTTGGAGTAAATAAATTATTCCACAATGATGTCACAATAGGCTATGGAAAAATGTGTGGTTGGTGATTTGTGTTGTCAGGTACTACTCGATGTATATGACACTTTGGGGTTTGTATGCATGGGGTTTGCATGTACTTGAGGGGTTTATTCTGGGTCCTCAGTAGAGTAGGGGGAAAAAATCGATTCTGTTATGAATCGCGATTCTTTTGTGTGCAGATTCATGTATCGCCACATTGACTCAAAAATTGATTTAATTTCATCAATTAAATCTCTTAAAAGAGATCAGCAGGCATTGACCGAAATTGTCACTTTGATAAGCTAAACCCAATCACAGATAGAACTGATTCTGAGCCGAGTGCATCAGCATCCGAATGGTGCAACAGGAATTTGTTTTTATTGTTAAAACAGCACGTTAGACAGCCTCCGATCATCCTTTTTCTCCAAACTCTGAGAGCGAATTAGTCTCGAAATCCAGTAATCACACACCCTTACACCAGGCTCAAAACCCTGCGAGTGCTAATTACTGTTGTCTGGAAACACATGCGTCAGAAGCTGCACGTGCCTGAATTAGAAGCTGTGCGCTCACAAAAAGCTGTCTATGCTGTGCTCCCAGTTGCTCGACCTCATGACTTTAAAGCCTTGCGAGGCGTGAACCGTCAGCGTTTCTTTATAATCCTACAGGTGGTACACTTTGAACTATTCTCAAACTGGTATCCCATGTGGTGGAAGTAAATTATTTGCTAAATTTAAATAGAAATAATCATGTCGAATGACAGATACTGTACGTGCTTTTTGTTTAGTTTAATTTGAATCACATGTTAAACCCTTGTATTTGAAGTTAGTCTATACTGTTTAAATGTTGCTGCGGTGGCGTGGTGGTTAGCACTATGGCCTTGCCACTTTGTATCGGGAGGTGACTGGTGATTTCCATCCCTAGTACTCAGGACATGCAGTTTGGAGTAGATTAGGATAATAAGCACTTCCAAATTGTCAGTACTCTGAGAGCAACTGTGTGTGCTTGTGCCCTGCTATGAGCCGGCACCCAGCCCAGGGTGTACCCAGCCTAGTGCCCCGTTACCCCTGGGATAGGCTCCAGGCTTCCTCTGACCCTGAACAGGATGACTAGTAAAGAGAATAAGAGTGTGGGAGTAAACTAATCTGTCTCTTTCCAGCAATAGCTCAAGATTCGTCTTTTGAGACTTTCTAGCCCGTGTTAGTGCTGACTGCACCATGTCTGCTTCTGAAGTCACCCCATCGTGCGTGCCGAGTGTTTACTCACGCTGCAAGACGGGAATCATTACCAACAGCGGATGAATATTCGCACGTAACTCATCAAAACACTACAGTATTACGAGCGGGCGTCACGAAACCTTCTGGCAGTTTCTGAACCTTTTTGTTCTTTCCTGTGTGTCTCATGATCATCATTTTCACCTGTGCTTTGTTATGAGGTCATCTCAGTCTGTGTAGTCCGTTCACCAAATGTGCTCAGCATGTGTTCGTGCTCAAATTCTAAACACGGCGCTGAAAACGGCTATCACGCGTTAAGTAGCGATTGAAGTTTCTGTTTTTTTTATCGGATCATGAGTATGAATATGAGCATGTCAACGACTCCGAGTCAACAAATCCGTCGCATCAATTCCAGCTGCCATCTGTTACAGAAGGCGAAATCACCTCCCCCAGCTTCTCTCTCAATCCTCTGCTCCATTCTGTTGTCTTTTTATTGCTTCAGTCTTTTATGACACAGGGAAGCATCATGCCACAATTCCTACAGCATTCCAACCTCCGTCTTTCTCTTTTTTTTTTTTTTTTTTTTTTTAAAAATAAATAATGACCGCAAGCACACATCAGGACCATGCTTCCAGCTGACACTCGAAAGCAGACAGGTCTTAAACCGCTGCTTGAAGAAACCAAAGTATTGCAACTCATTAAGAATCCAAAGTGCAGCAGAGGGGAAAAGCCTTGAGTGCAAACATAAAAAGATAATTAAAATCAGCTAATATCAATTAGATAATGTGCATAAACATTGCCGGCAGCTAATGTGCTCGCTTCTAATGATAGACAAACATGCTCGTTTCTAATTTTAAAGCTACTTGGCTCATGCTTTTCTAACAGCAAGAGGGGTTTACTTGAATGTACAACACACTGTTCTCCATCGAACCCTCATGAGAAAAATCAACAATGTCAAAAAAAAAAAAGTTAAAAATAAAAAGACCAACGTAGTGGCAGCATTAATTACAGAAGCAAACCGGCGACACACTCACGATAGGTATTCGGCTTGTACAGACTCTAATCGCTCTACCTTATTTAGTCTGAAAATGTTTCAGGCTAGATGAATCCAACTCTACAGTCAACTGCACATGATGTAGGTCTATGCTGAAAAAAAACCTTTCCGCACCTTTAATATGGTATTGAATGCATAAGACTACCAGTCCACTCCTGAAAGAATTCTTTCTGAAGTTATTTTTTGTTGCCGTTTAAAGCTGTCCTTTAAATCTGGAACTGAGATTCATAATGACCGGCAGCACTGTGCGAAAGAGCCAATCAGATCCACAAGTTGGTGGATTAAAATAAACCTCCCACACCTTGCTGTATAACAGACTTTTTGCTGCTAATTTTGTACACTGTACACCAATTTAGGCTGCTTTCACACTAGGCACGATTGATTTGTACCATGCCTTGGTTCGATTGCACCCCCTTGCTGACCAGCTTTAACATTACTAATATTGCTCTGTCGTGAGTACACTTGTGTGTTAACACTCTCCGATACAGCAGGTTGCAGTACGCATCTAGTTGGTATGCAAGCCATAGCACAAAAAGGCAACCACTGATACATTTTTCCTGAAAAATCAGGGAAATATTAACCAAAAAAAAAAAAAAAAAAAGTCCCACTTACATGACTTCCTACTTCATCAGCTATGATTGCGTAGGTCAGGTCATGGAGCACGGAGAACTCAGAAAAGACAGAGATGTTGATGACATTGCATTCTAAACAACGCAGCTTCTGTGTTAATAGTGATGGGAATCACCAGGGAACGCCCGATAATAAAATATGACCCCAATACTTTGTGCCAATTCCAAAGGTATTGCAATTCTCCAAATATCATCATTTTGTTTCTAACCTAAACTAACTTAGCAAATAAATTGCTCGTACCACTCAAGATGCTGTGCTGCCTTCCAATGTGTGAATATGTTACAGAGGATGATCCAGGAACTGCAACATCTTATCAATTTATTTGCAAACGTACATAGATTAAATTTCATTTTAAAAATCGATTTTGGAGTCGGTCCGGTGATACATTAATCGGCACATGAAAGAATCACGATACATAGCTAGATCGAAGTGCTCACAGTGGTAAGCACTGTGACTTTACAAGTCCAGGGTCAAGGGTTCGAGTTTACCCTGTTCTCCCTGTGCTTGGTTGGTTTTCTCCCGGGTACATATAGAAGATGAATGAATGAATGAATGAATGAAAGAAAATTATTTTATTTAGAATTACTGGTATAATAGTAAAAATGTATCATTGTGCAACCCCTAGTAGACATGCAGACAAAACAGAGGAAGCATTCTCCGTGTTCTAACGTTACCTCCAGGTTAAAAATAGTGCCTTCCACACTAGCAGAAATCTCGCTTCTCTCATTCAACAGCATCAAAATCAACCACTGGAATGTCACATGCTGTGATGGCAGGTGACAAATAACCATCATCAAACTATCAATCACAGCCTTCAGCAGCGGCGTGTGTCAGAATGACATTCACTGCACCGTCTCAGCTCACTGCCAGACTAACTGACCGATGGCATCTCCGTCTTTGACGCACTGTCATCTGCAAGAGCCATGGAGGAAGAATGATGGAGCGATTGTTCAGTGTAGGATCCACCTCCTATGCCATAACACGGTGACGCCTACTAAAGCGCTGAAGATTTGACTGTTCTCCTAAAGACAGGACATTTGTCTAATTGGTATCTGTCATCCAGAAAAACCAAACGCAAAGGAAGAACAAAGAATCAGGTGTGGACAACGTACAGTATAGGAAAATAGCACCAATTAAAATGTAAGAAGGTCCACAAAATTTTTAATTGAGTGGAAGTCCAAATTTCATGTCTGTGTTTCAAATATCAGTAGCATTTCAATATTATTTATTGTAAATTTTCATTAACTACGTATAATGTGGACAGTTTAAACTTTGATAATCTTATATTTCCTAGCATTTGTGTGGAATACAAAAAAAACTTTAATCAATTTTTAGTGAAAATTCATTTGCACACACATGTCTCATAGACAAACTGGTTTTAAATTTCCGTCATGAAGAATAAACATACATCGAACTGTGCAAGGTAAATTTTTTATAGTCTACTTTCCTTTTAAGTGATTAAACCAAGTTCTGTCACGCTTTCAATTCTGTCTCACTCGGTCTCACTCGGTCTACTGTATATGCGGTAAACTATTGAATTGATTGGCTCTGTTGAGAGACGCATATAGCCACGCCCACCTTAAGGGGAAAAAGCACTAGATTACCGCGGTCCGCCATTTAGTGATGCCTAATGTCACGGTACGCCATGCATATTAAGCTAGTTTTCGCTCCTTTGCTTGCTTAAACTATAATTGCCTCAATACAGTTTGTATGAAGCCCTTGTCGATTAATGACTTTGAACTGTCGTTCTTCTGCAGTTTCCCTTGGGAAGATTTATCTTACGTCTCCTCATAAATCATTTAAAGGTAAGAATATTTCTGATGCTGTGCATGGCCATGCTGATTTGCTGTCACTCTATAAACTGCATGTTAGGCCATGACAGACATGCTCCATGTTTACTCTATGGAGAAAGAAGAAGGATTTACTGCAAAAACATTTACAGCACCATCACCAGCAGTAAATAGAAAAAATATATTTTATTCAAAAGAACCATTCTTTGCACTATTTGCTATTAATAATGCTGTTACTGTTCTTAAACAACTTAACACCTACAGCAGATACCTAAACTAGGGTTGTTCCGATTCCGATACTGGTATCGGAAATGCTGCCGATACCACAAAAAAATCTGGCATCGGAATCGG
>JAQMYK010000035.1:23676250-23691134 GCA_030014345.1 Clarias buthupogon | reverse complement strand
GTAAATATTTTTGGTGCATCAAAAGCATGCACATTATGATACCAGCAGACAAGCTAATCCAGCACATGTCACTAAAAAGCAGGATTTACTGTAAACCTCAAAATGAAATACAAAATGAGTAAATAGTCAAATACAAAATACTGAGAAAAAAGGTCCACTTTTTTAAAAAAAGAACCCCCCTTGCACTAGGCTGGCTACAGGCCTGTATACAGTATACAGATCAATATAAATGAAAGAAAGGTATGTGTCAGTACTTTAGTCAGAACTTGCTCCTTCAATGGAGATCTTTACGTTCTACACATTGGAGGACCCAAAACCAGCCTGTCTGTTTGCCTGTCTGTGTGTGTGTCTGTTCAACCAATTGTCACGCCATCATACAAAATTGGCTGAACAGAATTTGAGGAAACTTTGTCAGTCCTTTGGGATTTGCCCAAATTTAAACCTGCACCTGTAAATGAAATCAATATCAGTCTCATGCAGTGATCAAAAAAAGAAAGAATAATTCCTTTCAATGTGAGCCCTAATTTTTCCATTGAAAAAAAATAATAATTTCCCCCCCCTAAGTCCCAAACAGACCATCATAACTTCCATATGGCTTGACCAATCTCAATTTTTCCCTTTCAGGGGCTACACCCGTCTGCATCACGGCTGTGCTGATATTTATCACAGTGGCCCGCCATCACATGGCCTGTGCTGTTAAACAAAATATAAGGCTTAAATATAAGGCTTTTGAAAAAGTCGACATTGCAACATACGCTGCAAGTAATCAATTAACCTACTTTAATAGAAAATTGCTTTTGTTCAACTTCATATACTGTATAAACCATCAATGATATTTAAAGACACATCATCAGTATGGATCATTACTTTTTTTGATTAACAAATTGTAATGAATATGACAAAAAAAAATAAAAAACATATTCAGTGAGTTTACATACCACTACGTCTTTGTTAAACCCACACAGTTTGATAGTACTTTGAAGAGCAAACTACAAAATGCACAAAATGAGGAAAAACTAAATACTACAGAAGCACAGAGTGTTCTCTTGGCTAGCTACTGCTTGAAATTAGAATTATATGAACCATAGAAAATTGTCTTTCTGGAAAGAACACACTTGATGCTAAGTTGTATTCATGGTCCTACTGCGTGAACCTGATAGCGGCCTTCAGACCCAGCACACTGAAACCTTGATTTATTTTAAAAGCCACAATAATATTATCTAGATAGACAATATTAACGCAAATCTTCACTCCTAAACAAAACAAACATATTATTATGATACTGCAATATGAGGTCGCACGGTCTGCGGACTTGTTCTTATTCAGCCTCAAGATGCTTCAGGTAATGAATCGTGCTCTCAGCACAGGGAAGATGTCAGAGCTGAAGTTACAATGTGGAAACTGGGTTTATTATGAAACCACAGACTGGAGCTTCTTTATCCTGCTTTCTCTCTCAATCTGCTTCACTTCTGCTTGGGTTTAAAAAAAAAAAAAAAAAAAAAAACTTTTAGACTCAATGCTGCTTACATAACATACAACATACTCGTTTGAATCTTAATGATCATTTCCGCTCGTTAACGGCATACAAAAATAAATAAATAAACAAATAAACCTGAAGACTGCTACGTAAATATGACAAACGGAATCACCATATTGTGTGTAACGCAAGTAAGATTTTGCAACACACTCAGGCTGTCGTACCTGAACGGCACATTCTGTTCAGTTGTCAGGTCTTTTTATATTAAATTTTTTTTTCAATAATTATAAATAAAATATTTTCATTTTCAAATTTCAGACCTTCTTGGATATGCCTGTGTTATTCATAGAATTTCTCTATATCGCACACACACACGCGCACACACACACACACACACACACAATGCTGTTGGGTGCTTGTCCCATTATGTTACCCCAGACATACACTGGAGCACAGAGCCGCAAGCGCACAGCCTGGATGAAATGCTGCCAAGCCGACAGCGAACAAAAGCTTTTGCTGGCTGTGCTTTGATTCATACAACAAGCCCAGAGTGTGGCTGAACCAATGACAGGTACATTACCCTCTACAAAATAACCTCTCTCTTCACCAAACATGTGCATTTCTTATGTGTCTGAAAAAAAGCCAAAATTGCAGGTTACGAGTACTGGCTCTATAACCTACCTGAGATTGGGTTATCGGTCGGGATAGAAACAGGAACGGAAAAAGATGCCACACCAAAAAACAAGGCCCTGTCTGCAAGCTCATAAATCATTCTGTACAGTACGCGACCAAACAAAGCTTTATCAGTGGAACATCAGACACCTTTCACCTCTCCGAGATTGTTCCATCTGCTGGTTTATCCAGGCTCCAACCCTCACAGGACCAGCAGTCACTACATGTTTATCGCCAGTAACTGCATAGTATCACTTAGCAGATAAGGCGCCGCTCTGTAGGCTGTTTATTATATACTGGTGTCTAAAGCACCTTGGGAAGCAGCAAACTCTTGGGAATAATAAGTATCCATTTGGATTATTATTATTTTTTTGGACTTTACACAAAACCGACACTGAAACATTTCAAAATAAATCACAGTCTATACACGTGCCTGTTACAAAGAAAAGGGCATTGTGGGACGGAAAATGCTTGCCCTGAAAGCAATGAAATGACGAAATGCTTGTCCAGCACTGCCTGCAGTCTCAAAGTTCTTAGCCTGTTTAAATAAAGCATCTACTCCCTGCAATGTGCAAGACAAGATACATGTCTGGACTAATCCCAGCTGAGCCCTTACCACAATGACTTCAATAACTCAAATTCAAACTGGTGAGTGAATGTGTCGGAAGTTAACAAATCCCGAGAGATCATGACCCAAAGCAACAATGCAGGAACGAACACATTGTGAGCCACTTCAGGACTTAAACTCCTCTGTTTGAAAGGGGAAAAAAAAAAAAAAAACATTTAATGGATTACAGCTCGGCAGAGTGAGCAAAATCCCCAAACTCATTACTAGCTATAAACATGATTTGTACATCATCCAATAAAAAAGAAAAACAATTGTGGATGCATTTGCGGGGGGTACTGTAATGTGCATTTGGAGAAAAGGATCTAATCAGACCACTGGAGAGATTAACAAAGATAAATTATTTTCTGGGGCAAATTTTATCCATGTAACAGCAGCCGTTTATTTCTCAGTAGCCTTAAGAGGACTAGCATGAAGAAGAAAAGTGAAGCTGCACCAAGATGGCACGGTGTACATATTGTGACCTTCCGCTCGGTGCAAATAAACTATGATCTCATCACGGTGCTTGATGGATACAGACTTTGTCATGTACGTGAGCTCATTTTTAATTCTGCCCAAAGTCTGTGCCTGGTTTTGAGAGGTTAGGTAACGGATAACAAAATGCACATATGGACCTGTCCCCAGTCTGAGCACCTGGCTCATTCGCTTTGCCAAAGAAGACATTTTACCTGTACTTACAGGCATCATGCAATGGATAAAAATACACGGGCAAAAAAAAAAAAAAAAAAAAAAAAGGGTCTCGGAATGAGTAATAGCCATGACCTGCAGGACGCGACTCAGACATTTTTAAAAGAGGATGAGATGGGGTGGCATTGATGTGGCCTCTGGGAGCCTCGTAGGACGTCCATGGCATTTTCGTAGCGGTTTCATCAAGGGACAGACAGAATCCCATTTTACCCCACACACATACACACACGCATACACACACAGCCTCATTTATAAATCTTTTAGCAAGGTTGTATGTAAGGGTTTTTCATAGGACAAACCTAACTAAAAATCACAAGCGTGTCACTTGCATCAAAGGCGAAACTCCCAGAAAACTGAAAACAACTAAATGACATCGAAATGCTCAAAGAGCTCCTGAGCACATGCGCCATGTCCTCCAGGACTGCAACTCAGCAAGAGAGTCAGCTACTAAAGCCACATGATAACTCCTCCCCCATCTCAGAATGCCATTTTTTTGTCAAAATTTAATAGCTAGTAGAGTTGCACAATCAATCGGAAAAAAAATCATGATCTCAGTCGTACAAAGTGAACTCAATTTCTGAAGGACAGCAAATAACTTGTGCGTATTTCCCTGCATTCAGATCACGCTGCATTCACATTTTCGGTCATTTACTTCACAACAATCCCAGATGCTGTATCAGTCACACTCATTGTTCACATTCACACAGTGTAAAACAAAACTATGAATTCACCAATCAGGCCAGAGATTAGCGAATGATTCAGTCGTACAACTCCATCACTTCTCGCATCTCGCTTCCTCGTTAATGCCGTTCCAGTAGGATCCAGTAGAACACGTGCAATATCACAACGCTCGCTCAATTCCAGCCAATCAGAGGCTAGGAAAGGGACAGTACCAGCCAATCAGGAAGCAGAGGCAGGTACAATCTGACAACCTGTTTCTTACTGGCTCCTCTTGATGTCCTGTGTCCCTTACTGTAAATGTGTCAAACACTCTTGTGTTTAGCAGATGATTTTCACTTCATCATCGCATGCTTTGGTTTATATTACTTTCATGAAACTAAGGTAAAAGTCTGTTTAGTATCAAAGTATATTAAGATCGAGCAATAAAAGAGTAAATTCTACATAGTAAACCATGTATTTAATTCTAAACTACCTACCAAACACAGGTGACATTTACCTTAAAAAATAATCATACAATCTAACGCATGCGATTAAGACAGAAATTATTTTTATTTTTTTTCTTACAAGTAATTATTTAATTATTACTTTTCACCTCATATTCATGTTCAACAGCTTTTAAGTTATTACCTTTAAGGCTTCTAAAATAAAAAAGAGCGTTTGAAAGTCCTGTGTAGACAAAATGCTTTGTGTTTTTTCTTGTGTGTGTTTTTTAACTGCAATAAATGTTTGGGTTGAAAAAATAAGAATTGTGCGAAAGACTCGTGATCTCAATTCCCATGGAGAAAATCGCATGTTATGTTTTAGTAAGCCCTAATATCTAATCTTATTTATCTTAATCATTTATTAATTCCTTTAAGCTCCTCTTTACAAATCATTAAAATTGAATGACGGAGTTAAAAAAAAAAGCTTCATTACGTTGGTAAATGTGTAATTGAAATAAATCAGTGATTTCAACGTGACAATGTAATCATAATTAAAATCACAACATCACAATGCTTATAATATAATTTCAAGCTTAGCATTTAATGATAGAGAGACAGAGAGAGGTGTAACATCGTCTTTGGCTCACAGAATATTACCAATATTATACATCTAATAAATGAAACTTTGCTGCTCACATTCAGGATGCTGATGTTAACAACGCTCATGTTCACTTTCTTTTTTTTGGTAACTGAACCATACATTTCATCATTTACAGAATAGTAGCGCGTTCAATGAACAATGCTCTTTCAGTACGTTCGTGCACGATGCTGTCTGTTAATATTAATTAATGAAATTAAATAAAAGCTTAAACACTATCAAAAGTTATGAATTTCCCAGTTTAAGCCAACGACAGCACACCTTATACAGTAACCTTACATTGAGTAAATAACCCTGGACAATCGGAATGGGAGTCACCAGGGAACAGCTGATATGATATTATCACAATACCTAGCTGCAGATTCAATTTGTACTGCGATACTGTATCAACATTGTAGAAATATTCGGATTCTATATATATTTTTCTTTTTTTCAGATTTCGTTACAATTCCAAACAAACTTGGAATGAGGAAGAATGTAGTAGTGGAGAAAGTTGTGTCATGTTATGTGAACTTGAATGATGAGGAAAAAAATAACTGTGGTCGGTTCCTCATGCATTCAAACACTGTGCAAGTTTCTGTTCTCAAATTTACTCTGTGCACATTTATTCGTTTGATTAATGTCATTGTGTTGTCAGTCCATCTCTGGCTGTGTGCCTACTGACGCTGATGAGATTTACTCCTTAGGTATCAAAATGTGGCCCCGAATGACGAGGCACTTTTGGATACTTGATGGTATGGAAGCAATCCGCTTCGATGCCATAAAGGTATCAAAGCTCAGTACCCGGCCCTAGTCGGTAATAACGTTTTAATTAGCAAAAAAAAAAAAAAGAAAAGCAAAGAAAACCTTGTGGGCGATAAAATGACCTGTTCTTTATTTTACACTGTGAAAATAGTCTCACACAAACTTACTAATGATGAAAGAAAAGGCCGCTTTGTTATAGTTCTGACAAAGTGTAATAGTATATATTACACTAAAAAGCTGTTGCACGCTTTCAGTGACTAATCGCTCAGTCTGTTCCCCCACACCACTCCTTCCACCTAATAAAGCGCAGAAATAAAAGTGAAAACAATCACGGAAAGCTCCTTTATCGGACATTTTATAACGCTGTCCTCTACCTTAACTTCAGCCACACATCTGTGAGCTCACTGCTTTTCCTCTGGATACTCTGGAGGTGCTCAGATGTTAAATATTAAGAATGTTATATCTGTAGTGGAGCGTATAGGAAGGAAATATCTCACCTTTAACACTGCTAAAATGACATCCTCAAGCTCGGTGGCAGTTTGGGGTTTATTATTTCTGTGCATCCTACCATAAATTAACTGTATTTACCGATGCTGCTGAAAATTCAATAGTCCCTGAGGACGGACCGTAATAATATTAGTGCTGCAAGCTCTGGCTGCAGTAATTGTCAGATATTTACTTTATACTGAGAATAGGAAGCAAATTTAATTTGACAGGTTTCCCACAATACCCTGCTCTAGAGAATAACACACTCCAGCTAGACACAACCTTCAACTCTGAACTCCACCTTTAATGAAACAGCCGATAATCAAAGCGGCTTTTGTGTGCCCTTGAGCTATTGTCCTCATCAGTTACCCGAAGCGGACCGCGCGCTCTTCTCCCCATCAGACGGTCGAAACTGATTAACTGATATGTACTGCGTATACACGCAAGGTTCCAGCCCATGTACGCTGTTAATGAGCTCTCGGTGATACTGTTTGACAGGCTCCACAGAACAACAGTGAGCCGTAAGCATGCGTGAAGGCAGCCACAAAACGCAACGCTGTAATTATCTTACTGTACATATACACTATCATTTGCATTTCCACAAGATCTGTCAGCAGTATCAACAAAAAAATATTATGGATACGGCCTCAGGAGCACCATGATTTAGTCATTTACATATTGCAATTTTCTACAAAACTGAGCACGGATCTTTAATACAAATTTCAAGTTTTATTGTCATATACACAATATAGAAAAATCTTTTGTCCCACACAATAAAATTCTTTCATTGCTGTCCTATACAAATAAAATATGTATAGGTATAAAAAAAATTTTTTAAAAAGAATACGATGACAAACAAAAATATAATTGTTCTGATTAATTTTCTAGAACAGAACCTCTAACAAAGGGCAGCAAGGTGGTGTTAGCACTAGTGGGTTAGTGGGTCGAGGGTTTGATTCATTTGGTCTGTGTGCATGGAGTTTGCATGTTCTCCCCGTGCTTAGTGGGTTTCCTTTGTGTATTCCGGTTTCCTCCCACAGTCCGAAGACATGCAGTTTAGTCAACTAGCAGGTTAGTTAACTGGTTCCAAGTCTCCTGGGATATGCTCCAGGCCCCCCACGATCCTGTATACACGATAAAGCGGTACAGACAATGAGGGTTTGTATTTAAATTGCATTCACAAGTTTGTATTTAAGTAGCACCAATCAATCAACCATCAAATCAATGGGGTTTGTGTTTTCTCTGCGTGTTTCGTGGGTTTCCTCCGGGTACTCCATGCAGATTATGCTACTGTAATTGGCGTTCCCGAACAGTGTGAATGAGCATTAGGTTCCAGGCCCCCCGCGACCCTGTATGAAGGATAAAGCGGTATAGACGATAAGTGAGAGGGAGTTAGTGAGTGAGCATGAAGACATTTATTAAGCATTTTTGGAAGGAGTCTACAGTTTCAGTTCTTTGCAACAGTCAGAGTTAAAGATGTAATTTTCAAGTTCTCCAAGAAAGGAAAGTCTTGCTTGGTTCTCTGTTAAAAAGACAAGCAGCTTTGGTCTCTAGTTAACTTCAGAAGAAAGAAGTGTTGGTTAGGGAAGAACTGCTCATAGCTGCTAAAACACAAGTCATAAGAAGAATGAGGGTCATAGTCAAACATGCTTACAATAAATAATCAATTACTCATTAATTATTCAGAATTTATGATACCCAGATGCTCACTTCCCTCCTGGGTTTAAGTTTTATGTAAACAGGCCTAGCTTCACAATCCGAGGTTTCACACTGATTTATTTGTGGCGTATACCTCTATATATATATTAATGTTCTATTTTTGTATTATTTAAAATGGGCAAAAAAATCTTAATTCATAGCAGGCAGAGTGTTGATTTACTCATCCCTTCTTTCTCACACACATGAACCCCAGACCGTCTGTGAATAGCCCTACACTAAATATACATTTACATTATATATTATGTGACTGTGACCATACCTAACTGTTCTCTCTCCCCCTCTGTCTCTTTCCCTCTGTCGAGCTACACGTGTCGTTCCTGAGCCGCCAGTAATCCAGACTCCCTCTGCCCTCTGGACCTGTCTGACCCATCCTGGTGCCCCGCTTCTGATTGGAGATCTCATCACATGGATGCCCTGTGTGTCTCTTTGTGATGCGTCCGGTGTCTGGGGACGGTTTCACTCTACCAGGTTCTGGCCTCGACTGATGTTGACAGCTGTTTCTCTGAGGACTTGACCTGGCTGCAGTTGCTCGATAGTTCAGGACTGGACCTGGGCCTCCAATACCTACCTGGACTCCATATTAACATCAATTAACATCAACTGTTATACTGAACTGCCTGCCATCTAACACACAGTATGAATGCAGATCAATTCCTGCTCTCCGTTTCACCCAGATGAGGATGGGTTCCCTGTTGAGTCTGGTTCCTCTCAAGGTTTCTTCCTTTTACCATCTCAGGGAGTTTTTCCTTGCCACTGTCGCCCTCGGCTTGCTCACCAGGGACTATCTGATCATTTAAATTCATACACATTCACATTCCATAAAAACCTAAATAATTCTTTTGGTTGTGTAAAGCTGCTTTGCGACAATGACAATTGTTAAAAGCGCTATGCAAATAAAATTGAATTGAATGGCCCCGTCTCTCCGTGCATACAGTACATATCGGCTGAGCACGTGAAGAGCTTGTGAAACCCTAGTGAGCAAATGACAGTTTATACTGTTGAGTAGTCAGTTTCCCGAAAGCGTTTTTGAACTATGAGAGATCTCTCCATAAAACTAAAGATGAAGGCATGTGGAGTTGATTGTAAGCAGGCCATAATCTGACGATAATGAAAGGGACTGCAGAGGTCTGACTCGAGCAGGGCTGCAACTAACGATTATTTTCATAGTCAATTCGTCTACCAATTATTTAAACAGTTAATCAATTAATAGGACTACGGCGGTTACAATTACTCAAAAGCTATCAGCCTTTAAATTTTGCTTGTGGGTGTTTTTGTGCAGGTAGTAACTAACAATCAAGATAATAAAGATGAAAACTTCATAAAAATATATTTTAATGTCATTTACGCACTTTCCTGATAAAACAAAACCTAAAACCAAGATATAGCAAAGTAGCAACAATAAAATCTAACTGTTAATTACATCTTAAAGATGGCGGAAAAAGTAAAGTTAAAATTTTAAGAAAACTGAGTAAGTCTGAGGTGAAGAGGTGTGGTCAAGTGAAGCGAAGAGTGAAGGACCTAAGAGTGAGGTATTCAAGAAAAGTCTTTTTGATTCTAGCAGCTGTTTTGCTCAAGTTAAGAGTGAAGTGCTCACACACCTTTGACAAGATTTTTGCTCCATCGCGCTATTACTCACTTCACGCCAGTAAACCTAACGCCTGCAGGTCAGAGCGCTCACAGTTCATGCAAGATGACATCAGATAATCAACAATGAAATAAGTTTCCAACTAATCTGATTATCGATTTTAGTTAATAATGTCGATTAATCGTTGAATATTTATTAATCGATAAATAACCCCTATTAGCAAGCATGTAAGGAACCTGGCTAGTAATGACAGCTAAGTATCATTTAATTACAGGAGGATGGTCAAGGTCCGTGCACCACTAAATTTAATACAAACCTTTAATACATTTTTATCTGTCATATCTTTAATAGTTCCACATTAAACATAAATGTTAAATAAACAGATAAAATGCATGTCACTCTTCAGTGTTAAAAAAAAAAAAAAACGGCTATGGTCTATGAAACACAAATACATAAAGCATACATTTGTTAAAAGATAACTTCTGGTTTGTACCACTATGGATCACACTACCATGTTACTGATTTTTTATACCATTGCTATCATTTTCTAAACAAATGCACATTGCAAAGCCCAGTTGAGAGCAGGAATTGAACACTGGTAATATAAAACATGAATTGCTTCACATCCTGATATTATCCATACGTCTAAAAGCAGATCCAACCACATGCACCATTTATGAAATGTTCCTATTGATATTGCAGTTCAGTACTTCAGCGTCCAGGCAACAAGACCAAGAGATTGCTGAGCACCCTTAATACACTTTACACATCATAGGGATTAGGAAGAATATCATTACCTATTTCAGACAATGGGTAGTCTCCTTCAGAGACACCAGACAACAGAATGCAATAAAAGCAGAGCGACAGCATGTGAGCTGCAGTGGTTAAACGCACAAAACCACTCACTCAGAAGAAAAATCCTCCAAAAAAAAGGCAGGAATGACAAAGGGGCTGAAGTTTCCAGGTTTACAGAAAGGCAGTTATTAGTCATGCTTTATAATTATTGTACTACAAAACACATTTATTTACCATGACAGTTCGCTAATAATGCGCACAGCAGCTTTTTACCAGGACCCCGTATAAGATTGCTTTGCTTACGGCATTCGTGACCAAGTCTGCTCTGAGAGTACAATGTCCTCAGCTGTCTCTGTCTCTTCAGCAGCAAAGTCAGTAACACAGCACAGCCGCTGGGTTCTAAACACCAGGGGTGTTTGGTTCTGGGTTAAGGACTCAAAGGTCTCAGTATCTCCTACTGAATCGCGTTTAACACAATACACAGAGGCAGGAACAAGCAGTTCTACTGGCTGAAATAAGGATTGATATGTTCAGTTATGGTAATGCGCAACAATGATAAGATTAATAGAAACCCTGTTTGGGGTATTTTATGTCATCGAGTGCACAAATTATTTGAATATTTCTAACGGAAGGAGCAAAACTGGGGCGTTTATGCAAAATGTGTTATGTGACTTTTTAGAAGAAGAAAAAAAAAAAAAAAAGCACAGAAGCTTAATAGTAGTTTAAGAAAAACACTCAAGCGTGTTGAGCATGTAGCAATTTGATTACAAGATCCTAAAAAGATGCAGCACATAATATGGTATGCCTGCTGGGCAGAGGTGGGTGAATTGGTGGGAGCACAGAAGAGCAATTACTGTATGATCTACAGCATTTACAATTTTAATGCACAAGTTTTTAATGCAAAATGCATTAAAGTGTATAAAAAAATATTTCTGCTAGTTGAAAGACATTACTGTACATTCTCAGGAAAACAAAAATGTTTAATATGTGTATTTCTCATTGAAACGTGGGTAACTTTTTCATTCGTTCATTCATTCATATTCTATCTACCACTTATCCTGTACAGGGTCACGCGAGGGCCTGGAGACAACCTTCATGTCTTTAGACTGTGGGAAGAAAGCCAGCAAGCATGGGGAGAACTCCACGCACACAGACCTAGGTGGGAATCAAACCCACGACCCTGGAGGGCCCTAACACTATCTAACCAGGAAGGCTTTCAGGGTTCACTACATGCACCTTTATTTAAAAGTTTTATTGAAAAGCATATAAAAAGCATATAAAAGAGCGATATTATGCCATAAGTCTCGATTAACACTATAAACTATAAAACATAGTGATACCTGATAGTGATAACTTGTTTCAATCACATTTCCATGATAGTATAGTGCTGAGATAATATGCATATTGAGAGAATACATTGTGCTATTTCTACATTGCAGTTCTCTCACCTCTTGTAACAAGCCAATTACTGTTTAGGCATACCTATGTAGTATAGCAGTGGGCGGTTTAGGATAAAGCCAATGCCTATTAGAGGTGTGTGTGTGTGTGTGAGAGAGAGAGAGAGAGAGAGTGTGTGTGTGGAACAGGTGCAGAGCTCCACTGCGCTTAAGACACGCACCCAGACCTGCATTAGCCCTTACAAAAAGAGTTTTTACGCAATGCAAACACCGGGCCTTATGTACAAACACAGTGTATTTGTTGTACACACGCGCGGTCGCGCGCGCGCCCGTCACTTCGTCCGTCCGTGCACGGTAAGCTCGCGGACCCGCTCGCGCAGAGCGGAACTGCATTATGACACAGACTTCCCGACGGCAACAATGTATCTCTTTCATTAGCAAACCGGCGCGCGCGAGCTTCAAAACAGAAAGTTATTAATGCTGTTTTGTTAACCTGATCAAAATGACAGGCGTAACCAAGCAATGCGGGATGCGTGCTGAGATGTAGGAAGAGAGCGTTACATAAACACACACATACACAGGAGCGCGCGCGCAATGCAAAGCAAATCAAGCCGTGTGTAGTGTGTGTATGTATATATACATATATAAATATATATAATACTAACACAAGCGCAGCCTACGCAAACGCCAAAGAACACGTCGTTTACTCACCGAGTGCTACTGCAGATGTCGTCGCCGCTCAAGACTCAGCAAAGTCGCGCTCCATTGAAGCGAACTTCACCGCGCTGTCCGTGTGCGTTGCTCTAAAGCGCCGCTGTTTCACGCGAACCGAGCCGCCGCTCAATGCAGAGCGCGCACCGTCTTTGATCAGCAGCGGCCTACGATCCTGTCGGGAGCGAGCAGCGTGCGGGGAGAAAACCCGTCCTGATTGGCTAAAGCTGCACACAGGAACGCCCACAACCAGGAAACCAAATAGCGTCGTGCTCGGGAGGATGGACTCCGAGAGAACGAATCTGATTGGTCAGAAATATACGAGCATGGCCTACGTCCCAAACTGTGTACAAGCCAAATGGCGTCCGAAAGCCATGCTGTATCCTTCAGAGTCCTCATTCTCACTACACCAGCCACATGGGCACCATTGAGGAATTTAGAAAGGAAAGGAAATTTACCATCAGAGATGTATTATGATCTTTTCTCAAATAGAACACAAAAAATGAAAAAGAAGCCAAAAAATCAGGTTGAATGCAAAAAAAAAAACAGTTAAAAATACTTCTTTAGTCAGTTTACCAAAGAAAATAAAATAATAATCATTCTAGGTCATGTCCCCCTGAAGAGCACAGTAATACGAGTTATGAAAAATTTTAACGCATGGTATTTTCTTGCTGTCTGTTAACTCTATTTTGGCTTCTTAACCCTATTATGGATGAGATGCCACGCTGCATTATTATAGGTTCCATAAAAAGAATATTAAGTAAAATCTTTTGAAGGCCAAGTTTCATAATTTTTCTTCCAGATAAACAACTATCAAGGCAGCATGGTGTCCAGGGTCCTCCAGGTACTTTGGTTTCTTCCACTCACCTCGTCTGGCAACCCCAATGTCCAGTTGACGACCATGTTCATGTGGAGCATAGAAAATACTTATATCCCTAAATTAAAAATTGGATACTGAAGGATCAATGACTATTTTGGGCACAACAACACAAATACTGTATGTGCACCACTGAGAACAGGATGTATAGCGTATTTGTATGTTAAAATGTTATTACAGATGGTATGGCTGATATTTGGTTTGGTTGACAGTACATTAATATTTGCTAAAGAAATGAAAACTTCACAAGCGTATCTCTAAGCACTACAGAATGATCAGCTATTATACAAGTTAATAAAAACTTTATGTATAGGGTGAAAAACACTAATATTATAAATTCCAAATTATTGTCCAATTTGTGGTCTGCAAGCACAATCAGGGAGGAGTTAGTCTACTTACCAGTCCTGCTTTAACTGTATTTTTCCTAAAATCAAATCTTCCAGGTTTATTAATGACTGCTCCTTTTGAGGTCACATCTTTTAACAATTCGGAATCTAAAATGCTACAATATTGAACTGAAACATATGCCAAAAACTTGACAGTGTAATAGGCAAATCAAGGTTTCCAGTGGGCTTATTTAAATGAAGATTATGGGAATTTCTGGCTAAACTCCTCACAGTCATACCATTTCGTGGTTTGAGTGCATGTGTGTCTCCCAAAAGCCTTCACTATTAGATCTTTACTCTGTGGAGGATGCCCACACTCCCTCAGCAATGCTCTAGTGTAATATAGTTTCTGTGTATGTTCCTGCCTTATATCTTTTATTCCCTAAATGGGATTTTCATAGTTCTTCCATGAAAGTGCCTAAGGCATGCTTTAATTTTAAGAGCTTTTCATTTAATTGATTTTACAGCTTTCTCAATGCATTCCCAATTGCTTTAACAGATGGCATATGCACAGAACAATGAGTGATGTAGCATATTACAGTATATGGTGTAGGCATGGCATTGTTCATGTGGAGGCATATTGTATGCTTCACTAAATCACGTTACACAAGCTGATGTGTGTGTTTGTCCGTGATGAATGGAAAATATGTACTGCTTAGAGAAAAAGCCTGCACACTGGCCGCACAGTCATTAAAAATTTATTTGCAACATGTATTATTTCCAGATTGGACACTGATTCGTTTTTTCCAGTGAATACAAGATAAGTGAAGAAGGTCTGGACCAGGGCTTGACATTAACTTTTTAGCTCACTGGCCAATGTGGCTAGTGGATTTCCGGAGTCACTAGCCATTCAGCCTTTTTACTAGCCACAATTTTTTTTACCAAAAAATCGCAGTTTTTTCTTCACCATGATACGTTAATGTTTGTTATATCTAGATTTACTTATAAATGACAGCATACAC
>JAQMYK010000035.1:23651400-23661898 GCA_030014345.1 Clarias buthupogon | reverse complement strand
AATAAAGATGGATGAAAATCCACGTGTGCTCTGCAGTTTCCTGTTCCCGAAATACTGTTAAGTACTGTTTTTTGGCCTTCGTGCAATAAATACGATAAAATCCTGTTAAATTTTGTCTACATCATTTCACCAACCGTAAAAAAAACAGCAATGCACTGCTTTTGAGCAAAACAGGATTATACTGTTAAAAGTTTGCCGTAAATTAACAGCAATTTTTAACAGTGTATATACAGTATAAGGAATGGTAAATAAATAAACAAGAATATGATTAGTTTTGATCATAATCAGCACTGGTCCTTGCTCTTGTTCTTAGTTTGTCATAGCTGTTCATAGCTGTGCTCACTCTACTCATGTTTAAACAGACAGAAGTGTGCAGTAAACTCCAGCTCATCCATTAAACTACAGTAAGTGTTCTTGTTTTAATGGAGAAAACAGGACCACTGGGTGTGTATATACTGTATAAAACTATGTTTATTGTGAAACTTACAGCAGGAGCTTTGTTATGTACAAGTCCAGACATGAAGCTACTACGACAGCAAAAAAAAAGAAAAAAAGTGCAGTCTAAGAGACACCTAATCCATTTAAACCATTTCCTTTTTGTAAGGGAAAAATAATGTGCTATCATAACATGACAAATGAAAACTAAATGTTCTTTTTTGTTTCTTTGCCTTGAGTCTTTAAAGGGTTTCATTTAACATATAAGGTTTTCCATTACATTCCTTTTATGCAGAAGAAATTTATTTTAACAAAATCTTGTGACATTTAGTCTCCTGAGTTTTATAGATGTTCCTTGAATATCTTTCTTCAATAGGAAAAATGCATGTGTCAAAGCTGTAGGAATACCCCCTGGATGAGAAACCTATCCATCTCAGATCACAAAACACACACATTCAGAGCCTTACAACAAAACATACTGGCATGTTCTTGAACAGGGCGAGGAACCCAGAGGAAACCCTCAACCTTTCATAATAAATTGATAGACAGTAAACAATATATAAATGAGCTTTATTTCAGAAGTTTCTGAGCATGAAAAGTGTTCACTATTACTTTGTCCTACAACTGCCTCCAATCTCTTTCCATATCTACTGACAGTTGGATCCTCACAGTCATAATGTTAACCCTTCATGCATGTCTGTCTTGCCTGTCTTACTTGGCCGTTTTTTTCTAGATGTATCTTTAATAACTCTTTAAGATGTTATGTCTTCTTTAAATCAAATCTGGAGACAAAGATAAAATGTCAAGGTAAAATGTCTTTTTTGTTGATTTTTTCCATAGTGTTGTGAATTCCTGTCTTGTTGCATGATACAGTGGTGGCCAAATGCATTAAGACAATATATTAAAGTTATTATAGTTGTCCTCATGCACAAAACTGGCTATGTGACAATGGATTTAGCTTCTGGAGCCATGGTCTGTGTCATCTCCAACCTAAACCCAATAGAAAACTGAAGAATGAAGATGAAGAGTGCAGTACCAGTCAAGAAACTGTCTTCTGTACTTGACCTCAGGAAGCGAGCAGACATCACAGAAGATTACACAAGTCACACAAGATTACTGCAGAAGTAAAATAAATGACTTTATACTAATATTGATTATTGTATAGCAATTTCATTTAAATGAATTTCAAATTCAGCCCCAATTACAGTAGGCCCTGCAACAGGATATGCCACTACACTGTACATAAATATTCTTTTGCACTCCTAGTAAACTGTGTGTGTATCCACATGTACTTACAGTTCCAGTCAAAAGTTTGGACACATTTTTGGATTTATTTTCTACATTTGGATTTTTTTCAAAACTATAAAATAACACATATGGAAGTAGGTAATTAAGTAACAACAACAACAACAACAAATACAACAACAACAACTGTTAGTTGTAATTTCAAGACACGAAGGTCAGCGGTTTTGGAACAGTTATTACATAAACAGTATTGTCAAGTGCATTTGTAAAACCCCATGATGAAAGGACCATGAGGAAAGCAAGACCGAAACTTACCTCTACTGCAGACGAGAAGTTCATTTAGAGTTACCAGCCTCAAAACTAACTAACAAACAGCACCTCAGATTAGAGGCATTATAAAGGCTTTACAGAGCATAAATAGCAGACACATCTCAACATCAAGTTTTCAAAGGAAATTTTTGCATATTTTGGATGCCTTCAGCATTGTTCTGCAGTGTAGAAAGAAATAAAAATCAGGAAAGACCATAAAATTAGAAGGTGTGTCCAAACATTTGACTGGTAGTGTACAGTATATGGTCTCTCGAGTGTTCATTAGGTTACACAACACATCAGAATGGAAGAAGCCCAACAACAAAAGTACAGTAAGGAACACTCTGCTCACCTCATTTTACCCTTGTCATAGCACTCCGGATTTATTTCCACAGAACAAAGATTGCTCTATTAAACTGTTGTTAATTATCATAAACAGCAATAGACACGTCTAAGAAAACAGACAGAGCAATTTTATGGTTCATTGAAAGTGTGCTCATATGTTCTTAGATTCATTTATTGCATGCATATGTCTTGGCTACGTCCTAAACAGCAAAAGTGAGAAATAAATCAACTTCAGTGTAAATGAAATCAGTTCAGTCCTGCTATATTTTAAAAGTCCTCTGTAGCCGGTCTGATTCCCCTTCAGTGGCTCCTGCAGGCTCCCTGCTCATAGGCAGATACAGAAAGGACAAGCATGTCATTTGTCCATCATCCATCTCCTGTAAACCCAGTGTCCCAAAAACCTTTCTGGAAAATCCACTGTGAAAATGCAGCTGCGTCACAAGTCAGGAAAGAGCGTGTGCTGGTCCTCATCAATGTCTGTCATTAAAAGATATAGTTTAACATGAACACTCATGCCTGCAAATTTTACAAGCTGTTTCCAAACCCATTTCACGAACGCATACACACACACACGCGCGCACACACACACTCACACACTCATGTTCAGAACCAATATACAGACTTGGCACGCATCTCCCGCAGCCCGGAAAGTAAGCCTGCATGAAAGGTTAACCTCAGGAATGAGAAACATCTCCAAATGAAGCCATAACACTCTTTTGTTAGGCACTTTATTCTTGTTATGGGGACTAATTACAAAGGAAATTCTCTATTGAAATTTCTACAGGAAAAAGAGAAGAAATCTGAAAGATCCCCAAGCCCTAGTCCATCAGCACTACCATCATGTAGCTGTAGGTTACTGAGTTCAAATGACAAGGATAACAAATGGTTTTAATAAGGTGATCACCTCATGGCCTTTTACTCACCAAGGCAAAGAAAAAGGCTTTGATTCTTACAACAGATGTGTATATCAGCTTGGACAGAGTGGCTGTATCGTGTGTTAGGGTGTTGTTCTGGTGTTACCCAGGAAACAGAAATCTAACATACTTGAATGTCATGCCTGTATGATCCAACTATTGCTGCTTCTCAGGTGCAGGTATGTGTGTGTGTTTCAGGTGGTGGAATGATCTGTCATCAGGGGAAAAAATATCTATTGATAAGGTAACCTGGTCTTTCAGTACATTCAGGTCATCAGCTGACTTAATTTTGTTGCTGAGCCTGACATGTCCAACTGAAGCAACCTCAGAACATAACACTCCTTCCACTACGCATGATGGGTGCATCACTTTATGCGCTTCCCTTCTTACCCTGACACACCCTTCCCTCTGGAATGGGGTCGATCAGAATTCATCGGACCACATTACCTTTTAGCGTTGCTTCACTTTCTTTTCAGTTTTTAATAATGCATTGGGCAGTTCTTAACCCAATTCCAGTCATTTTAAACCTTTGCGAACTGCAGGCCAATAATATGACCCTTTTGAAATGACAATATTTATTTATTTATTTATTTATTTGACTTTGTAAGGCATACAACTTGATAGAATTTTTTTTTGTCAGAACAATTAGCAATGGGGTGGTGTGATTGTTGGCCTAAAATGTTTTATTCCTCTTCCACCACAGAAAAACATTATAATTGATAATAATTTACATTGTTATTCCCCCCCCCCCCCCTCTTTCTTAAACATAATACCTGCCAAAAAATTACTCATTTATGCAGTGCATCCATCATGTAAATCCTACACCTGTGTTTGAGCTGTTACTATAGAAACTAAAACTTTTTAGAGCAAGTGCTTTAATACAATCCTGCCATTTGATATGTAATATATGGTTAAAGCTGCTGTTATAGAAAATTAATTACTACCTAATTAGTAACCAATTAGCAAATCTGACAAATACAACAGCACTGTGGTTTTCACTCAAGCTTAGAGGCAGCTTATAAGTAACCCTATGTTTTCTACTAGTTAAATGCAAGACCTAACCTTAATCTCCTTTAAAGTAATGTTACAACAGCACACTAGGACTGTTGAAATATGATGGGCCCAGAATGTTATGCTTACTGGGACTCCTGTTTTGGTAAAATGCTGTCTAAAATGATTGATTAAGATAAAGATACAGTATATACAGTTACTGTTAAGGTGTAATAAATAAGCACCTTGAGATGACAGTCATAATAAATTACGGTACTACTGCTCCTGCCACTACTTCTACTACAACTGCTTCTACTACTACTACTACTAATAATAACAATAATAATAAAAAAAGAAGAAGGTTCATGTTGATTCTTTTCCTGTTATTAAATTGTAGCATTCCTAAAGAAATGAAAGAATTATAAATTCTGTATAAATATGTTCAAACCACATAATCTGCAACCCGGACCCCACACACCACACCAATTAAACATGAGGTCCAGCACACAAGCAATGCGTTACTGAGATGTATTGCAGGAGCTGCAAGAACTGGCATTATGGCTTTTTTAGGAAAGTGAAAACTTGCACGCTGTGGAGATTTACATTAGCTAGAGAGCATTTGTTTTCACACCATGCATTTCCCTGGAGACGAAAGCAATGTCACTTCATCAGTGTCAAACACCATGGCTCCAGAGCAGGACAAGAGCAAAATGAATATTTATAACAGTCAAAACAAATCTCCCAACAGCAGCCAAACCATGCAAGACTCTAGATTTGAGTCTAGAGGTAATGTTATGTCTCCTTTAATACACAGAAATGAGGTGTTAATTTAAAGAATTAAGCCAGGGATAACATTTGGGGTTGTATTACGCTGCAATTGACTAGGATAAGACTTTGACAGGAAATTGTGAACATAAGCAGTACATTATTTCAGCATATTGGCTTTTAATCCTTTAATGTGATGACACTTTTTGATGCAGCTGATTTATAACATTTGCACTATAAAGTGATGACAGAAGAGAAAAACAAGGAAAAAGAAGAAGAAATGCTGGAAATTGCCTTTGGTTTCTTCCTCATATAAATGGTGAAGGCTGTGACATTGTCTTTCACAAATAAAGAAAATGTGGCAAAAGTAAAGTATTACAAGTGCGATCTAAATCATACAGTAGAAATGGTAGAATGGTCCCAGTATTTAACTGGAAAATGAAGATTATATATATATTTTTTCCCTGAAATTGAAACTTTCAGTCTAAAAATAGTTTTATTTGAATTTTAGAAATGAACTTTGAATGGTTGATATACTGTAAATATTAGACCAGTACTGTTAGCAAATTCAGCACTTGTGCTAGACTGATTGTGTTGCTGTTTCAGCAGATCCAGATCGGATCTTTTTCTTGTACTATTGGCCACAAAAGACTAAACTCCCAGAGGAAATTTGAGAAGCTCTGAGACAGAATTAGTCCAAAGTGACACTTTCTCACTAAAGGTTTATGTGACACACACTATACAGACATCTCCTATAAGGCCAGTGGTCCAAGGCAGATTTCTCCTTCTAGTGAATGCTGTCAAGCCATTAAGTTATACAATGAATAAAATACTGTATAAAAGGGTGTTCTGTTATGAAAAATAAATACTGTAAATAAGTCATGTCCAATTTTATGCAAAGTTAAAGTTTTTACAGAGGTGAATTTCATGAGTGATTTTTTTTGCAAGTCAAGAATTTATACTTTTTTTTTTTTTAACAATAACCTCGTAATAGGACTTTTCACATTAACGATTTATTTCTTTAATTTTTTCACCCCTTCGATTTTTTCCAACTTTTCTGACACTTCTCAATACACAACAATCACAATCCAGCTTGTTGGAATGTCTCTCAAAAACATTCAACAAGCCAACCAGCTAATGAAGTTATTTCTGATTTAAAAAAGAAGACAAAATTACAAAGACAATGTGTACGTACAGAGGTACCTCAATTTAATTCGTTCCGGAGGCGAGTTCTTAAGGCGAAATTTTGGATTGCGAGATGTATTTTCCATTTTGCATGTAAATGCAAATAATCCGTTCTAGCCACTCATAAAAATATTACCAATATTACCAATTTCCAACACTAATATTAATTATATTTTGGCAAATAAAAACAATCAAAACATTTAGAAAAGACATGTAAATTAAGTAAAATATTAAATAAATAGACATTAAACCTCACTTAACTTTAATTCATGATTCTTTTTGGCACTTGCTGCTTTTAAAACAAAAATTAAAAACGTTCACTTTTCTTCTTGCTACTGCTCTTGATAACATTCTTGAGACCGATGGTGCCATGTCTTCACTAAACACTAAATCTTGCACAAAATGCAAAAAACAACAACAACAACAACAACAAAAAACTTTGCTTGGCTTTCCACTGACAAAAACTAATTTTGATTGGCTATCATGAAATAAAATTAAATTAAATTCAGTTAATCATATTGCCGGTTTTGTGCTAAAAAAAAAAATGACACTCTATACTGCACTATCCTGGGCCCAATATATGTTTATTAAAGAAAATAAAACAGCTAAACAAATAATGGCTAAAATGCTCTGAGTTTTAAGGGCTACACCCCACTCACTATTTAATTCTTGTATTGTGTACACTTCATATATATCTGCATAGCTGTGTTAGTTTGGTATTTGTGGGTTATTGGTTGGTCAGTCTTAGAGTAGTATACAATGACGAAAAATGCAAAGCATAATGTTATAGTTTATTATCCTGTAGAATCATGACAGCATATGGACATCACCTTTTCTGTTCCTATACTTCTAAAACAGAGGGATGTATGTTGTGTGTGTTTGGGTCCAGGATAGTTACTGTTCTAATGTGTCAAGTAGTTAGTCAAGTAAGAGAAATAAACTGTGGAAAAATCTGAGGGATACGTGAAGAACAAGAGAGAGGAGGGTGAGATGAACAGTCAGGGGGAAAGAGCATCGCTTGATGAGGAATTCAGTTTTATAGCTTTTAGAACTTTTTAGAACCTGTTCTCACATATTTGTTTGATGTGAATACATCTGTGGTGCATTTAATTCACCTCTGAAATAAAAAAAATTGTACTGTTTATCACATCTGTGTTAAACTTAAACAGGGCTTTTTCTCTATATTAAGATGAAAAATACAAATTTTGCAGAATGTTGTGTTGCCAAAAAGAAAGGTAGTTTTTACTCTTATAATTGTGTTCTGTTATTCTGCAAATCAAACAGTACTGTATTAGAATGAGTGTATTAGTCTGTGCTTTACCTTGGAGCCAACACTGTTATCTGAGCTGTAACGAAAAAGTAATCAACACCTTCTAAAGGATCAGAATTGAAAATACCATCCAATAATTACAATAATAAATTCTTTTCAACATTCTGGGCATGCTGATGCTTGAACTGTGAAAAAAATGGGAATCATAGGATAACCTAATGCCAGTGTAAACCTACACCGGCAGTAGAAGCTGCTGTCAATCATGGGTTAAGATGAAACATTACATTCACTATCACGATGATGACTTGTCATCATCCATATTTACCAGCAACATAGAAATCCACCATATAGTTCAGATTTCACTTTTGAGTCTCTCCTCTGCCATGAACTCAAGAGCCAGCTCTCTGCAGGAGTCAGGAGTCAGGATCGATTTTGGGCTTGTTTGAAGAAGGCTGAATTTGTTTTGGTTCGTTTTCACACAGATAAATTTCTTCCAAATCACAGATCAATAGTGTAATTTTATATCATGTTTTCTTTCACTTCCCACACTAATTCCAAATAGTTTTTATTTTGCAGTTGAGGAAAGACTAAGCATATTTAATTTAGCATGGGGTGGAGTGATGCCTCACAGCTCCAGGGTTTAGGGTTTAGTCCTTAATTTTGGATACTGCCTGTCCATATCATGTCCTCCATGCGTTTCTTTCACCTCCCAAAAAGATGTCAATAGCTGGATCACTACGCTTAATTTCTGTTAGAGTTAATTAATCTCTGAGAGAATGATGTTCTATTTACGTTGATTGATATGTTTCGATTTGCATCCTGTGTTCCTAGCATGCAATCTGGCACCAGTAGGAGAATAAATGCTACGAGGTGGTATTAAAAAGTTTCCAAATTTACTCTGTTTAAACATCAACACCTTAAAACATGGAAGTAGAATTGGTTATTGATGGTCTGGCTCGTGTATACCCAAACACCCAAGTTTCATCAGCAGTAATGATCCTCGACATGGTCATCCATGGCACTCTGACAGAGTTCTGTGCAGACTTCAAAGTATTGTTTCTTCTGCTCCTGGGTCAGCAGCCTGGGAACAAACTTTGCAGCAACATGGCACATGTTTATCGAGAGCATTGCCTGGACTGTTCGGTATGACACATGGCATGGCAGCAATGTTGTGAACTGTTCTTCGATGATCATCATGCACAAGTTGCTGTATATTTTTGACAAGTTCGGTGGTTCAGCTCATTGAAAGGACTTCCTGATCTCTTGTCGTCTTCCAGTGATGTTCGTGCCACACCTTGAACAACTCATTATAGCATTGCTCTAAACTTTCTGAATCATGTCAATTGTATTCAGAATTTCATGCCTACTCTTTATTCTAACTTGCTGTTCATGATGCTGTTCATGCACAAACATGGTAGTCTGCCCATGGGATGCGTTCAAGCAAATAAATCAGATCATCATTTAAGTTTCACCAAAGTTCTTTCCGTTTTTCTGGATTACAAAACAACTTTTACACTCAACAAACATATCAAACTCTTATTACGGAAATAGAACTTAACTTTGAAAATGTTATATAAATCCTTTATTTTTCAAATTACATGAAATACGATGACTCCTTTCTGTTCTATATTGTGTGTAGTGGTGTTTGATTTCAAAATCAAATCAGCTACTTATCCTTTCTTTCAAGTCATGTTAACAATAAGCTTTTTTTTTCATTCGGAACAGAGCAAGCACTAAAATTCTCTAAGCAGACAGGAGGTGTAGAATATACAACTGACTACCAAACTGCATTAAATTAAAGTGATATGGAAGCTCAGAGGGTTTCTCCAGTTTCAGTGGGAAACCAGAAACCTGCCTTGTGAGAACAGAGGGATTTAGAACTCAACAACACTATTGATTAAACTTGTTGCAGAGGTTCTCTGGCTGCATGAAGAAGACTGGCCTTTGAAATTGGGGCCAAGACTAATCTCCTCCCAGCACAGCAGACCCATCCAGTACCACAAAAAGCATGGAGTTTTCATTCTTTTCATAGGAATCTATACACACTTGGTCTCACAATGATGCAAACGCATACACACTGCATATGAAATTCTCCAATGGCAATGTCAATTTTGTACTTTACTGAAAAGGAATTACTGAAAGGCCTTGTGAAATGAAAATAGGACGCTGAAGAGGATGATGACAGTAATCGTAAAGCAAAGCAGAAATAAGATGTAAACATCGTGCTCCTAACGACCGCCATTACTTGTGTTTTCCTTATTGTACAAAATGAATGAGGACAATGAATTATTCCCCTGTGCAATTTCTTGCTGTTGCTGCATTCGCTGTGAGGCTCCAATTTTCCACACCGAGCCTGTGTATGTAAGTCGGAACAAGCAGGGCGTTCAGTATAATTATACAAATGGAAATGTAGAAATTACAGTTCTTATGTGGTACATGATAAAATGTACATATGATGATCGAGCTCACATAAAAGTGTAAAAAAAAACAAAAAAACAATATACACTAATTTTAATAGTGCACATGTTTAATCATTCATTTATTCAATCAATCAATCTCTTTATGCCAGATAGGCTGTTGGGGAGATGGAATTTCAAAAGTCTCTAGAGTTTACAGGTAGTAACTCAAATAATAACTCTTTAGAACATGTTAAGCAAAAAATATCCAAGGATGCACAACACATCAAATTATGGGGGTGAACAGGCTACAACAGCAAAAGACACCAATCTGTTCTATTCCTGTCAGAAAAGAACTACAGTAGTGTCTGATGCTACAGCGTGCACAGAATCACAAAAATTGGACAGCTAAAGACTGAAAAAAGACCTGCTATTTTACTTTTTAAAGCATATGATCACATAAACAGAAAAAGCCATCACACAACATACCACACATCCTTGGTACCTCTCTTTTATTATCCTAGAAAAAAAACACCTCATCTATTTTATTCATTTCTCATCTACTATTTCATGCACACACACACACACACACACACACACACACACACACACACACACACACACACACACATTTCTCACACTCG
>JAQMYK010000035.1:23624287-23648601 GCA_030014345.1 Clarias buthupogon | reverse complement strand
CCGTATGATCTGAACGCGCATGAACGGTCATGTGGGAGTGTAATTTTCCCTCCTGATCTTCTAATCTTCCCTTCCCTTTCCATGGCCTGATTCGTAGATTAATTCGTAGTTGGACACCAGCCTATCACATACCAGGCTGATCGTTTGCACAGCGGCAGCCGGCAGGCCAGAACGACCGTCAGGCCACCGGGAAATGTCCCGGTGCTCCCGATGGCCAGTCCGCCCCTGCTGTAAGTGTTATTGAAGTAATTGGTGCGAAATCGCCAAAAAGCTAAAAATAAATAAATAAATAAATAAAAATCATGTTTAACTTTAATAGCAATTCAAGATTCTTCTAGATTGTTATTAAATTTTTTGTTTATGTTTTTTTTATTTTATGAATGCGTACTTGACATCAACTCATAAATAAGTCATCTTTGTAAACAGGTGTACTTGACTTCCATTGTATATTCAAGACACTTCCATTAACGAGCTCATGAACTCACAGCCTACAATCAATTTTGCACATTATGCGACACATATATTATTCATGAGACGTAATGGGCTGAAACAGGTTCGGTTTCCTTTACCGCCATTACTTCAGTTCTGTTTCCTCAACAATAATTAGCATGGGAGCATGGGCTGCAGATAGGTTTCTAGCAAGTTGTCAAAAACACACAAACATACACACACACGCACACACACTCTCTCTCTCTCTCTGCAGGTCCCTGCTGTAGGCCACTTCCCTGAGGTCACTCTCAGTGGCTGGCATGTCATGAAAGCTGGGCTTGCACTAATTACATGCATCGTGTAAACAGCACAGCCACTCTCACAGTCTTTTCTCTTTCTTTAACTGTCAGTGCAGATGCCATTTTCCTCCTCACATCTTCTTGAAAACTGAGCCTGGGCTTTCAGATATCTGTCATATGCTCTGTCCAATTGGTGAACACACACTCGCATGCACGCACGCACACACACACACACACACACACACACACAAAAACTAATTGCTGCTGCCATCACACACATCAGTAACATCAGACTGAGGAAAGGAAGACATGGGTGTGTTTTGTGTTTCCTTTTATGGTACTGAAACTTTCACATGACACACTGCTAGACTGCTGGGACGGGAAATTCATCAGATGAGAAAAACTCAAACAGATTGTTTTAAGTTAAAATCTAAAGTTAGGACTAATGTCTAATTTTGGATGATCATATACAGTCATTCACATGTCATTCAGACCTTCCTCTTTAGAGAACTTGCTTCCAAAACCTGCACATGGAACAGCTCAATGTACTGTACTACAAAGATTGTTTTCCGGTATGTTACTTAGGAAGAGTACACAGGCACAGCAGATGAATATACGTTTTACATGAACATTATACAGAATAAAATGCAATGTTATGAATATTATTCTTGAGTGAGTAGCATTTGAAAAGAACTATAATTGGAAATTGTGTGAGGAGGATTTTTATTTTGTAACTCACTAAAGCTATCACTCAATTCAAGTATTCTCTTTTCAAGACATTTGCAATAATAATAGATATAATAATGAATAAAAAACTAATTGCATTTGTCTATTACGAGATCTTTTTTTTTCATGTGCAAGTGATGTTTTTATGCCCAATTTTCCTTTTTTTCACTATTTCTTTAATTTTTTTCAAACTTTCCCCAGACAGTAATGTTAATTTGGTTTTAGTAACGACACCAAGCAGTTCACACAACAGTATCACAAATAGTGCACATCGGTCAGCCACCCAGAACCATGGTATGGAAGCCTCACCTCTGAATATGTGCTATGGTAACAGGTACTAAGGTGTAGTTGCAGCAGATCCTTCAAATCCCGTAAATGGTGAGGTGGGGCATTCATAGATCATCCTTATTTGAATTTGGAGGACGAGTCAACACCTGGAATTTTTTGTCATGCTCCTCAAACCATTATAAAATGAGTTTGCTGTTCATGGGGGAGAATTATCCTGCTAAAAGAGGTCACTGCCATCAAGGAATACTTGGTCTGCAATAATTGTTTGTAGGTACTATAGTGTCAAAGTAACATCCACATGAATGCTAGGACCCTGAGCTTATCTAGGACTGTCTTGCCTTCTTCCTAGGCGGAATTAGTGCATCCTGGAAACACCTATTGTCCTGGTAAGTGAGTCACACACCCAGCTAGCCACATGGGTCAGCATGTGCACTCAGTCCTATACACAAACAACTATGATGCACTGTGTTTTCTGGTGCCAGAAATAAATTTTTCAGCAATTTGGGCTACAGTAGCTCTTCTATAGGATTGGTCCAAACAGGCTAGCCTTTGTTTCCTATGTGATTACTGAAAATTTAATATATTTCACCTGGTGTCCTTACTCAGTGGGTTTCCTCCCCCAGTCCAAAGACATGTAGATTCTTCTTCTTCTTCTTCAGCAATCTATTACACTTGTGTTTTTTTTATTTACTTTACTAAATGATTTTCATTTACTACAAGCCACACCACAACTAGCCCTGGCACAAAAACAGAGAAGTCTTTTTTTTACCCTTTTTTTTTTCTTTTTCTGAATTGTCTATCACTATCACTATGTTGTTTAGTACCATTATTGACCTGTCCATATATGAAGTAATGCTGGTGAAATATAAATTGACTGTTGTATTTAAATGCAGTGATTTTCCATAGTGACTCACATCCACTTCATTTTACACACTGATATGTACTAAGTAATTGTGAATGATTTTGTTTACAGTACTGCCTTTTATAAATAATATGAGGGGTGTTTAACTTTAATCAGGACTTTTAATTGTGCAGAATTACAGAATACAGTTATAAGAGTAAAAGCTCCCTTTATTTCTCTGTATAATGTATAAGGTACAGTAGAAAGTTTTCTCAGTATGCTGGAGCCATGATCAGACTGCTTGCTTCACATCTGAAACACTGGCCTCCCATGAACTCCTTTAATAGCCCAGGAATTTGGAAATGGCTTGGCGCAAGGTCAGGACTGTATGGGGGATGTGCCATTAACTCCTAGCCGACTTCCTGTACTGTGCAAGTGGTGTTTGTAAATGATTGTGTGTGATGCTCCCACAGACAGATGTTACACTCCAGCAGTTATTCATCGATTTTCAAGGATCAGGTGTTCCATTTACTAAATGTTCAGGGGAAAAACTACAGTAGGCTCTGAGCAACCTCCTGGGATTTTCATTCATAGATATCTGTCATTCTTTAAAATGTTTGTCTCATCACTGTACTGTGCTTAAAGTATACTGTAAATGTCAATCGATTTTATGCTTTCCTCCATTGACTAATATGATTAAAGAAAAAGTAAGGCTTTTATGACATGGCATATTTAAAATCCATAAAATAAATGAAAGTCACTTGTTCTTTGCATTTTGAATGAAAATTATTTTCAGTTTGATCTCTCTATCTCTTCAGAAGTGTTTCCTTTGCTCCAGTGTGTCCATCATGAGCAAGCCTCTCTACACACCAGGTGAGCAGAATGTGTTACAAAGCATAAGGGTCTGCTTAAGGTTACATGTTTTGCCTGCTAATAAGCAGTCAGATCTCTGAGGAAGTGAACTCAATTCACAGCAGAAGCTGTCAGTGTCAAAACCTCTCACACTCTATGCTTTTTTCCCCACCTCATTGAATATAACGATCCTTTAGTTACTATGTTGAGATGTTTGATAAAAGTCAACCAGTCCACTATTCAGCTTGGCCATATATTTCTGTTGAATTCTCTCTTGTTGGAATGTCTAACAATGGCAGAAGATTTGTTTGCTTTACCTAGGATGGGTGGGAGTCTCCAAAACACAGCCATGGGGATAGGAAGTGTTGTACGAAATTTCTCCAGCTATTCTATTTCTAATGGCTATGCTTCAGACCAAGCCTACAAATAAATCTCAGCATGGAAAAGAAGCAATAAATAGGCAATACTCAATACACAGAAAGCAGCCCTGATTGCAACATTGCTAATAAGTTCACAAAACAAGTCATTATCAAGGTAACAAAAAGAGCGTGCATTTTATTACTGCTCCACTATTTAATCAGGTATTTAGGCAGGGGTAGCTCAGTAGTTAAGTCACTGGAATATTGATCAGAAGGTCCTAGGTTCAAACCACAACATAACCAAGTTGTCACTGTTGGGCCCTTAAGTGAGGCCCTTAACCCTCAATTGTTCAGATGTACTGTAAAATTTGAAAATGTACATCAATCTGGATAAGGGCATCTGCCAAATAAAATTTTTCTTAATGCATGATATTCAGTTAATTAAGAATTACAGTAAAAATAATAGAAAAGGTATATGGTTTTAAGAATTTAAAAAAGATGGTTCCTGGGATTTGAAGGTATTAAACAACTATCATTAACAGAAAAAAGGACTTAAAAGCCTTTCTTTGTAACACAGACAGCTTTTTAAAAAGAAATATTCTATTGTATATGTGAATAATATGCTTTTAAGATCCATAACTGAATAACAATCCAGGTCTTTAGGTTGTTAATAATAGGACAAGCAAGTTTGTGAAAAACTGAATCTAAATTAAAACTGGGAACAGGAAAACAGGGGGATAAATGGGATATGGGATAAATACTTAAGAGGAGCCAGAATCAAAAGGAATCACTGGACAAGGGGCATTCAAGGCAAATTGGGACTTGTGATAAAATTTATCATTAATAAACATGTAAAACCGATTCAAAAGACTTCAAGCACAGTACAGTGATGAAAGTTTTAGCCGCATTCAAATGGTGCAAACATTTCGGTGAATGATGATCTCAGCAGAGGTGGCTCGTAGCCCACCGGAGTCGTCCCTGTGAACATTCAGTGAGTGTAACGCCTGATCTTTTAAAATTGATAGATACTGTAACATTTTTTACCAACTTACCAAAGAGATGCATCTGCACACAATCTTTCAACAACACCACTTGCATGTTACAGGAACTCAACTGAGAATTATTGCCACATCCCCCGTGCAGTCCTGACCTCACTCCAAGCTATTTCATACATGCTTGCGGAAAGCTCCAAAGGGGAATGAAGAGGCGGAGGAGAGCATCAGGATGAATCAAGCAGGCAAACTTATTTTCACAATTTGGCAGATTTAATAAAATCAGTATAAAAGTAAATTTACCTGCCTCAGGCTTTGTGAAATCGAGAAAAAATATAATAAGGACTTTTAACCTTCAATTAGTGAGGTTAAACATGTACCTGAAATTTCCATCAATCATTCAGCTTGTCAGTTTAGAATGCTCTGCATGGTGTAGTTTCTGTATTTGGTTGAACTGTACATTTCAAAACAGCTAGCTTCAACTCACATTCACCGAAACTGCAGACTATGCTTTTTAAAATTTCGTAAACACATTCATGTTAAAGAATGCTTGGAAATCTAGAACTACCATTAAGATATGGTGAATAAAAGAGAATACTGTATAACAAATCTTCCAGCACTTTGAAACACACATATCAGGATACAGTCTTAATGGCACAGTTTTAAAAAATCAATATCCCTTTATTTATTAGAGAGTCACACAGAGTCATATTAGTGAGGTAGTTTCATGAACACAGCAGCAACGGTTTGAATTGAATTCCACAAACCACATCATTAGAGATCCGAGGTTCTGAAATTAGAATAGACATAATCACATAAACAGTTCTCATTCTAGGTTTGATTCTCACACTGGGAATTTGATATGCACAGTGCTGTGATCCATCCTGACTGAAAATGCCCAGCAGGGAGCAGAATAAAAGATAAAAGATGTGACTCAGTAACAATAACCTTCAAACTATGTGCTAAGGATCTAAGGAATCTTTTTTTATTTTTTATATATTTTTTATTCAATCACATTCATGTCTATGCCCAGGTTACTGGAAACTGTCGAGAGAATAAGTTGTTCCCTAACTGCATAATGATGGAAGGACGGAGGCTGCCGGTACAGAAAATCTTCCACAATCAGTTCCTGGAGATCACATAGAAAGGTTTTATGTTTCACTGCCTTCTGATCTGCACTATACTTTGGATTTGCACCAAGTAACTATCTGAGCACATCTATCCAAACAAGTGTCAAAAATGAACTCAATCTATTGCAAGCCTTGCCTGAGGACTTTAAAATCTCTAGGAAAGAAAAGAAGATCTGGTATTTAGAAAGTGCACAAAACAAATTTGGCCCAAATTTTGCAACAAAGTGCTTCTTTGCGAACACATTTATATTCATGAAAACAGAGCAATAAAGAGTCTCATTTCTCCGGGAGCAAGGAAAGCCTCTACCTCTGTCTCCACAAAGAGGTTGTAATATAATTGTATTTGCATTTGACTTTATGATGCAGCCTGTTCTAAGTTTTATTGTAGCAGCTTTTTTTTTTTCCAGAGGAGATTGATCAAATTAGGCTGCGTTAGTTATATAACACTGCAGTATAATCCACAAGTATGAAAATATTTCAGCTCTCTGTCTGCTTCACTGAGGAAAGTCAGATGGAGCCAGAGGGTAAATTGTCATAGCATGATAATATTTAGGAACACTCTTGTATTTATAAAAGATTCAAGCTACTGTGACTGAACGAAATCCAATAACAAAAGTAACGTAAATTTCGAAACCTCATTGGAAGCAGATGCAGTCTATAGAGATTTTATTTCGGTGGTCTGGCATGGTGGAGCAGCACGTAGGTGCTCTCTCACAGCTTTAAGGCCCATGGTTTGATCCTGAGCTTAGGCACTCTCCCTGGAGTCTGTTTAGAGTTTCTCATGTTTGCTCATGTCCACTTATATTTTCTCTGGATTTTTCCCCCCACTTTCCAAAAAACATGCCAGGAAGTGAATTTATGACTCTAAATTACTCTCAGGTGAGAATGAGTGTGCATGCTGCCTTTCATCAAACGAGACATATTCCCACTGCACACTCAGTGTTCCCGGGATAGGCGCTATAACCCTGACTAGAATAAAGCAGATACAAAAGCTGAATAATTCAAATTTAGGACATTCATTCCCTGTAACTGCTTTATCCTGGTCAGGGTCACAGTACAGTTTAGAATATTCTAATATTTTATATGGTTTAATCGCTTAGTAATTTGTCCAAATTATCATTCACATGGAGAAATAATTACACATGTTTCAATTTTACATTTTAAAGGATATATTTAAATAATGAGTGGACGTGTATTTTAACAATGTAAAATAACATATACTCAGTATGGCATATACTCAGTCATGTCATGGTAACTAAAAATCTACCATTTGAAGTGTAATTAGGAAAATAAATAAAACAATTCAGAAAAAAATTACAGAACATACAGTCCAAGGCAAAATTATTATTTTTTTCTATCCAAGTTTTGGCAGGTTATATACTTTTGCAGGTCACTGAACATTCGGCACAGCTACTACAGAAATGAAATGATTTTTCTCAAGATTCATTAAGTTGTATATACTTTTTCTTCATGACAGCTGACACAAACCAATACCTAAAGAATTTTGTGTATATAATATTGCACCATGATTTAGTTTTTATGGATAAACAAGCTACATAAACAAACAAAAGCCCTTTGTCAACTACAATGAATGTCACTTGGCTGTGCTATGTTGATATAGGATTAGAAACAACGATCTATAAAAGTCTGTCGGATAAAGGCTTTATAAGTGTTTATGTAGGTTTATGTCAAGGGCTGATGGAGGTGTCATGTATGTAGCATTAGTGACTCGGCTGTTATTTCAGCTTGATATCATAAAACATTTGAGCTGTTTACAATACTTTGCAAAAGCGTTTCTTCATATTTTGCTTCCAAAGAGCAAGACTTTCTTGTATTTTTAATGTAGTCTTGAGGAATAAATCTCCAGGCTTCCAGAACGACTTTTTTGCATCTCATTTTCAGTACAGTCCTGATCAGTTTCAGAGGAATGTTTTTTGTTTGTTAAGCCACACAGATTCCTATGAATAATTCAAGAATAAAAGAAAACATCTAACATAAGGGAACCAGTGAGAAACATAGTATAGTACACATTAGTATATTTGTTATCCTGAATACTGGAGTGGTTGGAATGGACGAGAGGGAAATGAGGGTGCTGCTGAGTTTTTTACATAAATAACCAATTTTAAATTGCATCATTGGGCATGATGGTGTAGTGATTAGCACTACGGCCTTGCACCTCCAGGGTTGAGGGCTCGATGCCCACCTCGGGTCTGTGTGTGTAGCATTTTCATATTCTGCATGTGCTTGGTGGTTTCCCTCCAGATACTCCACAGAGTAGACTAATTGGCGCTCCCTAATTGCCCATTGTGTGTGTGTGTGTGTGTGTGTGTGTATACAGTATATGTGTGTGTGCTCTACAATGGGTTGGCATCCCGTCCCTGGTGTACCCAGCCCCATGCCCGAAGTTTTCTGAGATACGCCCAAGTATAGGATAAGCAGTATAGAAAATGAATTAATGAAATGAATTAATCTTAAGGCACTTTGCAGCAATTCACAGTAAAACATTTACTCCCATTATTTTAATTTTAATCTACATTAGTTTCAATTATGAAATGATGAGGAATTGGCTGACAACTTTTACACAGTGTTACATACAGTATGTGTATGACATTTCATAAAAGACATAAACGATTTCATGAAAACTTATGAACACCTCCTTTATTAAGGAAGTCTTCACACTCTGTTTTATGAAGAGATTTACGGCAACTTGGTGTATTTAGGTTTTGTGACAAGTTTGAAATGTGCACTGTGCAGTTCATAATGGGCTCAATAATAATAATAATAATAATAATAATAATAATAATAATAATATGTACCACTTTTATGGAAATTATTAATCTCAAATATTAAATAAGGAGACAACAAAATAGAACACAAACAGCCAAGGTTGTCTGTCCTCTTACTGTGACATACAGTATCGGTAAATGTTTATACACTGGTCCTGAATTTCTTGCACTGTTTTGTCTCCACTTAAAAAAAAAAAAAATATATATATAAAAGCTTTACTTTGATAAGGCAAGAGGAATGCCAGTTCTTTGAAAGGTTGGTCATCTGGAACAGAACTTGAATCACAAAAAGGGAGTATATTTGGGGTAATGAGGTATGACTCATGGTTTTGCCGTTTTCCAGGGCTTGTAGATGGACAGATGATAGGACATGTCTGGGACAGGAAGGAAGAAGGACCTGGGCTCTCTCAGGTTTCACACCCAGCTGCCTTCCATGACAAATAGATTTTCCTTGCAGTTTTTCTATCAGACATCACCTTATGATAGATCTTGGACTTCTAGGACATCCATCAAATACTAGGGACAAGTAGAACATTGGCAAATTGACGGGAAAACAGTGTTCATACTGTAGGTCGACTGAAAGCTTTTTACATCAATGAAAACAATAGCCAGTGCTGATAATACCGAAACAACAATGTGAGTTAGTGATCCCAATTAATTTTACAGCTTAAATATCATGCCATACGGTCAGCACAAATACAGTATTTCCTTAAGGAATTAATTTATGCATCATTGTCATGATGAATCCATCCTTTTCTCACACATGACATGCTGCGACTGAACACAATGTATAAAGCATATGTTGTGATTGCTATCTTCTGTTTCCCCACCTTCCTTATCAGGCCTCCCAGGCACACTGTAGCAGCTATTTCTGAATGCCATCTGTTCGTTCTTTTGCCATTGAGTGTAGGTGCCTGACGATACTTTCCTTTTTCCACTGACTCTATGTTCTTCTGGTAGATTTAATTAAGCTCAGAGTAGTCTAAAATACGGAAGATACATTGCACTAATTGATGTTTTTTGTATGAAACGAATATATCGGCAAATGTCCTTCTCCAACCTTTTTATTCCACATCTCATTTGTTTTCTTGTGTGATATTTTTTCCCTCTCTTTGATAATTTGACAACACAAATCAAGATGAAAGACTATAAGATTATCTGTCTGCGTTCGCAAAGCCAGCTCGATGATGTAAGAGGTAGCAAACACCACCGGGAAGATATGCGCCCTGGAACTGCCATAGTGCATGCTCACTTGATGGATTGCTGCTTCTGTGGAGCCTCTCAGTGATCCAATCATGAGGCACGCTTAGAAAAGAGGAACAGCCAAGCTGAGAAATTTTTATCACCCCTTTAGAACATGAAATGTAGGAGAAAGAAGGGGTCAGGTCTTCTGGTGTAATGGTTAACCAGCTTATTCTATGGCATGCATTGCCATGGATAAGTGTGGTATGCATACGCATTTAGGAATTCAATTAAGAAGCCTTTCTGTAGGTTGGTCTGAGGGTAATTGCCTGTGAATAGGAGTATAAAGTTTCCATGCATAACACCCTGGTGAATGGTTTTACGCTGTTTTAGAATAGAGTGCCAGGAGACACAAAGACCCTCTTCTTCACATCAAAGCATCCACGCTAATAAATGCATTTTGAGATCCGCGCACTCATATAAATAAACACACTCTGTGGAGGACATGCTAAGAGAGCAAAGCAAATAGAGCAAGGATCAGCAGAAACCAAACAAAGAAGTCAAACGAGAAATCTGGCTACCACAGTGCATGTCACTGTTCACTGCTGTGATTGATGTTGGATAGACAGAGGCTAGCTGGCATAAGTAGACACATGGTCTGCTTTACAGAAACATGCTGTGTCCTGTGTGTTTGGTTTGGAAGAGATTCATTGGTGTGAACCTTCAAGGTTTAGACAATCTAACATAATGAGCTCCATTTTTATGCACACAAGGGTAATCTGTGTGTTATTAATGTATCTGCATGTAAGCCCCCCCCCCCCATAGATGCAGAATACAGAATCAACAAGCAGAATTGTTGTACTTACTTTGGTCCAAAATTGTGTTTACATTCCAGACCCCCACTTAGCTACAAGGCCAAAACTTTTTTTTTCAAATGATTAGTTATGACTTAAGTTTTTCAGTCTATTTTAGGTTAATCACAAGTTTGAATCCTACCATTGTTACAAAAATCCATGGCCAGGAGCAAAATTGGTCAAATTATCTGGATGGAAGGGATGGCATAGTCTCTCCCTTGGCAATCATAGTGACACTAGACAATCAGGGGCGCACTCAAAATAAGACAAGAGATGTCTATTTGACCAAAATAAATGTCCTTGATTCCAGTTCAAGCGTTGAACCTAAACCTACCATTTTTTTCTATCACTTATTTTTGTTCCTCTTACATATTTTATGCAAATTGGAATTTTGCCCTTCATTTAAATGTGTTTATACAAAATCATTTGTCTTTAAGTCATTTGTGAGCTCAGGTGAGTGCAGATAGAGCTTTCTCCTTGTATCTTATACTACCCTGTGATACAGCATAATCAGCATTTCCAAAAGATCCCATGTCCTGCGTTCATGTGTCTTTCAGGAACCACACGCTAACCTTGAAAAACATTCCAGATTAGTACTTGCTGAAATAAGAGAGAGCAGGCTGGTGGGTGAGCATATCTAGGTGCCCAAAACAGTGAGAACATTTTGGATGAAAAAGCCAACCTCCTTGTGGGTGTGAAGTTTGCGGTTAATAAATCTACTCAGTAATTCTTTTCAAACTGAACAATGTGCAGAATAAAAAGCCCCCCCCCCTCCCCCACATCCCATATTTTGTTAGGATGATTTCCTTATGCAGGCAGTTAGGTATGTTGGTATGGTAAGTTTAGCATGGTCTCTGGACATAAACATTTTACAGAAATACATTTTCTATAATTGAGCAAGATCACACAAGAAAAAGTGCTGATATCCAGCACAACAGCACCATCTCAAGTTATTTGCAGACTGGCAGAAATAACCAACTGCAACTGGCAGAGTTAGTTACTAACCGACAGTTAGCGACCAACAGTTAATGTAATTAAGAGGTGTGTAAGTGGTTTGATATTCTTATTGGTACTATATAGGCAAAAACTGAGGACAATAAACTATGGTGTCCTGTAAATTTTGTAAGTTTCTCTTTAAATTTCCACTTTAGAATATCAGCTCAGTTAACTTCAATTCAGTTTTATTTATATAGAACTTTGGAAGTGAACTACAGTGTACAGGTATAATTACAATCACTTGTTTAACACACCAAGTAGTGCCCTTGATTAGGGGTTACAGAGGGATTTGGGATTCAGCCTTGTGTTAGAATCTAGTTAGAATTGTAGCTCACCTTAGGCATAAACAAAACACAGGGGCAATTCTGAATGACTTACAAGAAATTATTAATTAGACAAAGTGTTGTTTAAGATCGCATAACATTATTAAATGCGTTTACTTGCTGAATGTGCTCTCTCCTCCCAACTACAGACATACAGTACTATATAGCCCATGCTGCAACTGACAGTTGGTGTAATTAACAATTGTTAGAACATGCTGTAATGGATTACATATACTGTAAAAGAACGTCCCATTGCTGTTACCATCCATTATCACTACTTGTGGAATCCCTTTCGTCCAAACAGACTACTTAAAAGCTAACTGTTGGATAATGGGAATTATATACACTACAAGTCAACTTAGTTAATCGCATTTCATCACTATGCAATATAAAAAGTATGTAAACTCTATGTCACAAAATGCAATTGAATTTGCTGCACAAGGTCATCATTATAATCAAATACGAATCTAAGAAATGGATAAATTACCACTTTCTTGTAAATCACAATACCTTTAATTTATTTGCTCAGTAATCTATTGTCAAGTTTGAATGAGAAGCAGGAGGCAAGTGCAGATGGTTGTTTATTAGGGTGAAGTTTATATATAGTTAAGCACAAACATGAACATAAAAATATGACTAGGAGCTGGGGCTAAGACTAAGGCTAATGCTAATGCCAAAAACAACCAACGCAAGATACTAATAGGAACAAACTTAACAGAACCGAACAGACACAAGAGAAAAAACAACAACTTGAAAACAGCCTATATAAAACATCCTAATCAAACTAAACAAGGTGCAGTTACAGCATGGCTGTGGTGAAGTGTATGATGGGAACACACACACACACACATGCAAAAAGAAAAACAAAAAAATAACATAACAGACAAATACAGGAGTATCATGACATTTAAAAAATAAAGATAATCTAAGTACAGTAAGTACAGTATATTACAGTTACAGTTCCCTTAATGTAATATGTACAGAACTGTATTACCTGTTCATGTGGGATTGTGTTTGTGATTCATTTGTGATAGTGAAGTACATTACACTGCGTGACTATGTGATCACTTTACATACTAGTAATTAAAAAGTACTACAAAGTAATTGTCTGCAGTTTGATGGTAATGTTTAAGACAGTAAATACAGAAATACAATTCACAGCATGAATATAAGGACAAACCACATTGCCAAATAAATTTTTATATAAAAATTACAATTATAAATTCTTATAATATAAACATAAATGTAAACATAAATTTTATTAAAATAAACTCCCAGAAAAGTGCAGGGGACAGAACCCACAATTGTAGTTTCTGTGAGGTTGCTACTATATTACTGCCTAATAATATAAGTATTATGATTTAATTATTTATCAAATTTTAGCTCAGGGCACAGGGTCAGCCATGATACAGCACCCCTGGAGCAGACAGGGTTAAGGGCCTTGATCAAGGGCTCAACGGTGACAGCTTTGTGGTGATGGGGTTTTAACCCCTGACCTTCGATCAGTAAGCCAGGGCTTACTTGTCTGAGCCACCACTGCTCTAAAATGCTTGACCTAGCAGAACCTACAGTAATTGTAACTTATTATGAAAATTCACGCCACTAAGCCACTGTGGCACATTTTGGTGTTAGGGCTGTATATTTTTAATAACAATTTTCTTGGGCATTTTTTAAAGAATCATTGATGTTTCTCCCATTTTATTTCTACAGAACTGGTTCAGCTCACACCAGAGGTGGTAAAATTACAGAAATTCTTTACTCAAGTAAACTGCAATCTAAAAAAAAAACCCACTAATATTTTTTACTTAAGTTCAAAAAGTATAAGCTCTTACATTTACAAAATAGATTTACAAAAGAAAAAGATCTGCCTCAAACTGCATATTTATTTTTAACTGTGAATTAGGGCCATTTTCATGAAGAAGTTAAGGAACATTGAAAACCATTAGCAAAGCTTGACTAACAACTATTTTTTTATTTATTTATTTTTTTACTCATTTTGAACTCAAAATGTGGATGCAAATAGCTAGCTGTCAATATGCAAACTACCATGCTAAATACAAACTGTGCGGAGATATAGATATCATTCCCACTGTCCCATGCGTGTTTGGAACTGTTTTGAGGTTGATGAAATTGAAGCATGTTTAGACTGATGATTAGATTGATGAAACTGAGATAATCATAAGTCAGCTACAGTATGTTCCCACCTTTTATGTTCAGTAATAATGTCACCATCAAGTAAAGGCACATACAATTTGAAAACAACAAGAAAAAAAAAACACTAGGAAAACCTGCTTGTAGAAGAGTGGTTGTTTGTACTTTTTCCTTGTGATACAACACATATTTTTGGTAAGAGACTTCCAACTTTGACCTGGCAATTATATTTCAGTCATCCTCGCAAAACTTGTTCCAGATCTATCAAATTCCAAGGGGTTCTGCTGTTCACAGTCCTCCTTAAGTCAGTATGTAGTTTTTTTTAATAGGATTCTGACGTGGACATTCCAAAACTTTGATCTCCTTGTTTTCCATTGTAGATTTGTATTTGTGAGTTGGGTCAGTGTTGGACAGCCCCATGCTTTTAAAATCTAGTAATTAATACCCAAGAACTAGTCTCACTGTATTTGTAATTTGTTACTTCCCACTCCTGTTGCAGATACACACGGTTTTCAGTTATTCCAGGCAGGGTCTGTTTGTCAGGTGCAGGTTGAGAAAACACAGATCATTCTGGGCAAGTGGAGGGAACAGGGATGTACTGTTAGTAGCGAAGCACTGCAGCCTGAGGTCCATAGTGATTTACTGCACTGCATACTGAATCACCACTGCCAGTGTGTAGTCTCAATTTTATAGCCTTCCTCCCTTTCTCTCCCCCATTTTCTTTTCCACACTCCTCTTGTCATCACTCACATCCTTTTTTGTTCACACTGTGTTTCCTTATTATCTCCTGTGCCTTCTCCGGCATTATTATTTGAATCCAGGACTTTATGAAGCAACACAATTGCTGTATACAGTAGATCTCCTTAATTACGAGGCAAAGAATGGGGTCTGTTGTAGTTTTATTTATTATCAGAGTCCCATTTCCCACTCACTCCTATCTCACTATCTTACCCTTCACTCATCTCTTATTTGTCTTACCTAAAATATAATCAGGTTCTTGCTCTAGACCCAGGCCTAATGAATACAAAAATATGCCTATGGTTTCCTGTTTAGGGCGCACTCATACACACATACATGGCTGTAAGAAATTAAACAGACCACAAAGAAACACACCCTGTCATCGAGCTGCAAAAATAGACCCATGTGTAAACTATCAACAAGAAGACTGCTTTTAGCATCCTGAAGACATGGGGTTGTTTAAAGTAAGTAATAGTTCAATATAATTTCTTGCTGACTATAGAAAGCATAAAATGTAGAGCATTATATATAGTATTTAAAGAAACTGTAGGAAAGTAGAAATGTGCTAAGGGAAGTCCTTAATCTGTTCCGTTTTCTTTCTAGGTACAAAATCTCTATCTTGCAGGAAGAAGCAACCTTTTATTTATTACAAACTTTGTAAAAATCTGTGATTCCCCTCTTCACAATGCAGAAAGAATACATTTAATCAGAATACATTTAATCATTTAGAATACATTTAGAATCATTTTAATCATTTAGAATACATTTAATCATTTAACCACTCATTTGTTTTGTAATAAAACTGTCAAACATTTTATTTTCAAAAAGTACTGTTTTATTTTTATTATTATTATTATTATTATTATTATTATTATTAGTAGTAGTAGTAGTAGTAGTAGTAATAGTAGTAGTGGTGGTATTGCCAAAGGTAATGCCAAAGCAAAAATGCACTTAAAAAGAGGAGCACACAGTGATTCATTATTTTGTGGGTGTATCTGGTGCCGAAACAACTCATGGAAGAACATAAACAGAAACATTTAGATATTCTAAGAACAGTGAATGTTTCTTAAAGACAATTATTCCCTGAGAGTAAATGGCAGAATATGGAATGGAAACATCCTCAATCACTGATCAAGAAAAAGTTGAAAAGTCAACCATCAGCTGGAAAATGTATATCCCAGGAAACTGGAAAAATGCATTTTCCAGCTGACGGTTGACTTTTGAACCTAAACTTTGTATTAAACACAGAGGACTGCTATCCAAGGGCATTGTGATCCTGAATGAAATCCATTTCCACACATTGTTGCCCATACTGTCAAAACTCTGCAAAAACGTTGTTTTGAAGTGTTAAAGCTTCCTCTAAAAAATTATGATGTTGCTCTATCGGACTTTCTCCTGTTTAAGGAGAGCCCTTCTCCCTTAAGGCAGCCCTAAGTGGACAAAGATACACTTCAGATCAGGAAGTAAAGACAGTGGTGCATTCACAGCTCATTTTTAATGAGGAAATATGAAAGCTTGTTGACAGATTGACTAAGTGTATTGAAAAACAAGTAGAATGTGTCGATAAATAATTTACAGTATATTTCTTTTCTAAAAATTTATTGAAAAAAATTCTACAGCCAGAGCGTGGATACTTTTTCACTGCCCCATGTATACAGTATACTGTACAGTAGGTGTAAATCTTTCAACAAGCCATACCGCTTCTTTGGCCTAAGAAAGTATCAAATACTTTGACTATGGAATACTGGTCATACCACATTTTTAACCATTGTCACCATCCAAGTATTTCAACAACAACAATAAATATACATCTAATTAGCAACTGTACTGTAAGTGTGCGACTTTGCAGACTTTCTTATATGTACAGCACAGTTTAGGGTAGACAGTCCACTATGAGGCAGAATTCAGATCTTCTCCTCTTTCTGGTCTAATTGTAGCCTCAAGTGGATCAAGACACGATTCAACCACCTGAATAGATTAAACAAGTGCTCCAAAAGCTGTTGTGCAGTGGATGCACTGCCTTCTCTGAATGTGTGGGGTGTCAAGTGTCTTTAACTGCTCAAGAAATAGCCTCCTCTTGTTCTGCTTATCAGATATCCAGGTAGGGTTGATCGTGTCCCACATCATGGAGGCAGCGCATGAGGGCACAACAATTAAAATCTGGAGGTTTACAAGTAGTGAGCAGGCATTGTGAGTCCAGTGAAAGTCCAGGTTGTCCACAAATCTTTTTTGAGGCTGTACTTTAGGATGATGGCCGACATTGACCTCTTGACCTCACATTGTTGAGCTGGGTGCTGAGTTCAAGATGTGAACAAACTGTCACACATGACAGACACATAACTAGATGTAGCCTTTCCTTAGCACCTACAGTACACAACCACAGAGATTGGCCGCATCATGTAGGCCTGCAGGTCAATCTTCTACAAATTTGTACAACAAATATGGTGATTTTGCTAAATATGGAGAAAATTGATGGATGGATGGATGGATGGGTGGATGCACCCTTTTCCAGTTTTCGCCATATTTACAAAAAAAAAAACCTAATTTGTTATCTCCAGAAATTATCTTCTTGATATCTAATGTGCAACACATTAAACACAAAGGCAAAGCCCTAGACATGGGCAACCACATATTCTGAGGTTACACTGTGTGTGATCACTTAGGTGCTTTTCTCTGCTTTTAAATATAGCAGCAGGTCATTTTGAAGACACGTGTTAATGACATGACACTGTAACTTTCTTTTAAATCAGTGACCACATCTTGCTCCCAAAATTTCATTATTTTGGGATAAACAAGGTTTTTTTGGTTATGTACATTAAGGTGTATATACTGTACAGTACATGCAAGTGCAAAGTAGCATGACACTGAACTGAGTTCAGTCAATAATTTAAACAAGCTCACAGATGCAATTTTAGAAATGCAATTTAAGTAATCATTTCAGACAAGGAACATTTTAATGAAGATGTTCTTTATTGAAAGATGTAGCAATTTCATAAATCAAAGCAACAAATATAATAGATTTAGAAATATTTCTGTTCAACAGAGCTGCTGCTGATTGACACCGGTGTCAATCAGTGTATGACTGGACACACCCACAATGTTCTTTTTTTAGTTTGTTATATTATCCAGTTCTCAAATAAATAAAACAAGGAACTGGAACTGCAGCTGGAACCCTGGAGAGGTTTAACATCTTCTCCAGATTTTGTTCTCATTTTTCAACTTTGTTCAAATAAGCACTTTCACCTCCCCTTCATGCACTTTATAGATGTTCTTGACATGTGCTGAAACAAATAAAAAGCAAACATTGAGACAAATATTCATTAAGAATTCTGTACAAAACACGTGAATAATTAAAATTTAATCATTCCAGATATACTCAACCTGACTGTACATGTTTTACTGAGAAACGATACAGTATGTTTCTGTTATTATGTCCTAAACTATTGCTAAATAATGGGTAAGTTTGCTGTTTTTGATGGTGACCCTGTTAATTAATTAAGATTGTAGAATGTAATGTGAATTTGATGTGTTAGAGATTCAGACTAATATTTGTGATTTCTCCCAAACCTGGAACTTTTGGTTGATTATATGTAAAGTGACCAAATATTATTATTATATTATTAATATTCTCAATTTATTCACCTATTAAAGCTGCTTTTGAGGCTTTGCAGATTCTATTAACAAAAGACAGCAAATAAAGCAAATACTTATCAATAAAAAAAAGTGTTTTGTTGTCCAAATGAGATTCATAAAAAGAAAGTGGACCTGTAAAATTTTAGGTAATCCTGTAATATTTTATCTTGGTTAGTGAAGACAAATCATACAGTTGTGCATATTTAAGCACTTCTCAATTTTACAATTAAATTCAAGACATTATTGTTCCCCTTGCACACATACTATTTGCTTCTACCTGCTTCCAGCTCGTTTCTGTTTGCTTTTGCCTGGAAATAAGATAACACTGGCATTCTTTAATAAACCAAGGATTCAGAATCACAAACTACAATTGAGCCACACATCACATCACTTTAATGAAATTAGGCATTTAATAGGATCCTATATCTCGTATAGACTTAAAATGTAGACCATGTACAGCTTTCAAACATGTGTGATACCATTTTAAATGACTGACCATCACAATATGTGAATAGTTATCATGTTTATTGTATAACTGCATTTTTTTAAATCCCAGAAACTGCAGTTATTTTTTTAAGGGTTGCTATAAATGATCTCTCAGGTTCTTTTGCAGATCTCTAAAGAACTGCACCAGTGTTTCTTCAGTTTCCCCCACTCACAATTTTAGCTCTTGTCTGAAATTCTTTTGTTCCTTTTTACTGTTTAACATTTAGAAATGGACAAAAAAATATATAAATATGGTTTTATCATGTCAAGTTATAAATGACCTCTGCTTAAACATATACAGAGGTACTATGAAGACAAACAAAGCATGGGAAGAAGAAGCAGGGTTTATTACAGTAGTTCATCTGGTAAGGAAACTCAGCTAGTACACTCGGCTAGTAACAAAGTGATCAACTATGGGGTAAGGCAATTATAGTAGCCTCCTTAAAAAGACTTCAGTTCACAGATTTTTTTTTTTAATATTTATTTTTTTTAATGAAAAAATTCAATCAGCATTATGAAATCATATACATATTCAGCTTATGTGAGTTGTTTAAGTTCTTAAAAGAGTTTTAGGCTGATGGTCTGGCCCAAAGAAAATTTGCTCCTTAAGATTTTATCCTGGTGTTAAATCTAATTGATGACACTGGATTTACAGCTCTTAGTTTATCAGTGATTAATCTCCCACACATACAGCAGCTGAATCTTTGATTTTTATACAGGGTTATCTGTTCATCTGGACTACAGCGTTTTCCTGTCTAGACAAGAAATCAGCTCAGAATATCTGTGGCTTTGTTATTCAAAGTGTTTTAACAAGTTGGGTCACTGCCTGTCTGATAATTATCATGTAGTCCAGCAGATTGTCTTGTTCAGGGATTTCTAAAAGTCCTGAGCTCTTTTGGTGGTTAACTTATGTGCAAACTAATAAAATAAAATATTTTTTCTCCTTACCTACATCATGCTGAGCATCGCGAGCAGTTGCTAGAGGCAATGTGCTGCAGAAAGAAAATGTAATTCCATCGAGTGTTCTACCAATTCTGAACACACACACACACACACACACACACACACACACACTGAGAGGACGCCTGCTGATTTGAAATCCTCGTACCCTGCTCTTTTAAGCCAGAGTGAAATGTTTATGGAATTATTCTTAAAAGCTCAAAAGTCCCTGAGGAAAAAAGGCGGAATGCTAACAGTGTGCTCAAGCCAGGCATAAATGGATCCTAATTGATGGCCAAGAATCTTAGTCGTCCTCACATTTTTCTGTTGTGTGTTTTTGACTGCTGGCCAAAGAAAAATGTATTATGTAAATAGGGCTTTTTTTTTTTCTTATGAAGAATTATCCCATTTGAGATTGATACATTGTGGTATTGCTGAGAACTCAGGAGAGTTTGGCAGATCCATACACGGAGCTATGTTAATAGTCCTTGAGAATAATTATTCATATCAATAGCAATGGTCAAAATACAGTGTGTCTGAGTGAACACGGGCAAATCGAAGGGTCCAAGAACAAACAAGTACAGGAAGAAAAAAGGTACAAGATCGGAAAATTAAAGCAAAATTGCTGAAAGCATAACAAAAAATAATAAAATTGCTGTAAGCACAACAATCTTGACTTTGCAGAGAGCAGCAGGCAAGCACAGAGCTTAAATAGTAAAGCTAGAAACAAGCAGCAGCTAAAATCTGAGGAAAATGAGAGAGAGAGTGTGTGTGTGTGTGTGTGTGTAAGATACAGTAGATGTTTTGGCTTGATGATGAAGTGGGCAGGATTTTTAATTATGTGCCATGTAAACACTGGGAAAAACCATGTAGAAAGTACTGTAAGCTGACTGGAACTATTCAAAAAGACGTGTCCAGAAATAACATCCCCAAAAACAGACATGCACTAAATGCATGGAGCAGAACATTTGACAATAGTTAACTGTAACCTAATCCACTCTCTCTCTCTCTCTCTCTCTCTCTCTCTGTCTCACACACTCACAATACTGGTTATCCTGTACAGGGTCATGAGAAGTCAGAAACCTATCCCAGGGGGCTCAGGGCAAGTGGCAGAGTACAGTACACCGGGCACACACACACACACACACACACACACACACACACACACACACACACACACACACACACACACACACGCCACTGTTGTGGACCTTTGTCTCGGGGTCTGTGTGTATGGGGTTTGCATTTTTTCCTGTGCTCGGTGGGTTTCTTCCAGGTACTCCGGTTTTCTCCCACAGTCCAAAGTTTGTTCCTGTAGTCCAAGGCATGTTCCTGAATTATACATACAGTATATATGTGACCCATCTCATCAAATCAGATATTAAGTCACATTTTGAGTGATCTGATTAATGCATATTTTTAGATTCCACATTGAGTAAGCTCCGTTTTTATACCAGGTTTGTTACTGCATCATGTCCGATTGAAAAGCTATGACCAGAGTGATTTTGCTTAAGAGGAGGGCCTTGAAAAAATATGTTGAAATCTTATTCTTGTTTTTATAATATTTAAATGAGATTTACATGATGTGGCTAACCAGTTAGCCACATGAGGCTAACCAGGCTAACCAGTTTGAATAATGCTCATTAAAGTGCATTAAAAAAATTTTAGGAATAAAATGCTCTCAATTCCGTTAAATGGGAATTGACACTGGTTTTTAACTAAATAATTTTTTATCTTTAGATTTCGGATCATTGGAATTGCCTTCATAAATATGAAGACATAAAAAGTGGAGGCAGATTTTGCAGGCCTTTTTAAGTGATACAGTAGGAATTTCATAGTTTTGTTATGGGTATATGGCTAATACAGAGTCCCATGTAATGTTCTCCTGTGCTGCTTTCAGCACTTTCTCATGATGCCATCTAGAGCCAAGACTTGCTAAGGTGTCTGACTTGAAACTGAATTTATTAATACATAGGCATATATCTTTCCTTTGAAAACAGTTTATTTTGGCTCAGTTTCATAATACAGTATATCAGCTTGCCAACATGTATTTAATGTATATTTGTATATCTGTATATGAGTCAGGATTATGTATGGAGAAAACTAAGAGCAGACAGGGTTTATTTAAAAGAACAAAAAAAGTTTGGATTCCTTATTTTCCATCACTAATGCCCATGCTCATTAACAGAACATAGCAACAGTTTGTAAGACCATATATTTCAAAGTACAAATCATTAAAAATAATACAGGAGTTCATTGGAATTTGAGGCTTGGGTAAGATAAGAGAAAATCGTACCCAAGTAAAGCTGAATCCTGGAGTGAACTAAAAAAGAAATAGGAACGTACTGTCTGCAAGAAAAAAAGAGATTGGCAGAAAAATATTCTTGAAGGAAAAATAAAATTTATGTGGCTTTTTAGTAGTATGTTGAAAGAGTATGTGAATAAATCATAAGCAGCACTGCTTATTGTAATGCTAGCTGCTATTTCAAAACTCTACCATGAACTACTCAAGACTGCTACAAGTATGCTAAATATCTAGATTTGGTTTCATCATTGACTTTGAATTTTGCTTGCAAATGTTAATAAATCAAATGTCCAGAGTTTTAACAAAAAGAATGCATAATGGTGCATAAAGAGAGGGACTTGTAAACTTGTAAACTATTGCTAAGGTCAAAAACAGAAAGTGATTCAAAATATTGGGCAAAATCATAGGTACAGCCACCATGCACAGAACTCTAAAAGAAGAAAACCTCTTTGTGGTTCTCAAAGCCAAGAAGCCTTCATAATAAATGTCTGAACAAATGTTGTTGCTCTTTTTTTTTTTTTTTCAAAAATTCAATTCAATTTAATTTTATTTGTATAGCGCTTTTAACAAATGACATTGTCGCAAAGCAGCTTTACATAATGAAAAGAATTATTTAAGTTTGTATGAGATGTGAACGTGTATGAATCAAAATATAAAATTGAACCTGATGAACAAGCCGAGGACGACGGCAACAGTGGCAAGGAAAAACTCCCTGAGATGGTGATAGGAAGAAACCTTGAGAGGAACCAGACTCAACAGGGAACCCATCCTCATTTGGGTGAAACGGATAGCAGGGATTGACCTGCATCGTACTGTGTGAGACTGGAAGTGCAGTATAACAGGAAATGTGCTTAAGTTAAAATGGAGTCCAGTTTGTTATTAGAGGCTCAGTAAACTGTAAGAAATTCCAGTCCTGAACTATCGAGCGACTGAAGTCACAAGTCCTCAGAGAACAGTTCTCTGGATCAGCCGAGGACAGGACCGTCTTCGTGGAAAAGTGGAACCGTCCCCAGTCACCACACGCAGACCACACGGGGCATCCATGCAACAAGATCTCCAACCAGAAGCAGGACACCAGGACGAGTCAGACAGCTCCAGGGGGCAGAGGGTGTCTGGATCACTGGCAGCTCAGGAGCTACATGTATAGCTCGACAGAGAGACAGGTAGAGGGAAAGAGAGAGAGGGAGAGAGAGAGGAGAAGAGAAGGAGAGATGGCAGTTAGATATGGTCACAGTCAAACAATGCATAATGTGAATGTATATTTAGTGCAGAGTGCAAGCAGGAACTCCGGCAGGACTAACTATGACAGCATAACTAAAAAGGAGAGCCAGAAGGAAACACAGACATGAGGACTCCCTGAAGTGTAAAGCGACCAATCACCTCACCGTCAACAAACCTGAATGATCAATGAGAGTGAGGAAGACAGCATCTAAACATACCAGTTCACCATAATACTCTACGTCCATGAGTCCCCCAGATCTGATCCTTTACCTAAGGGAAATCTTTTTACAAAAATGTTTGGCTAAATAAATAGATTTTTAGCCTAGACTTATTAATTGGAAGACTATTCCATATCTTTGGGCCTTTGTAAGAAAAAGCTCTGCCCCCTGCTTTAGTTTTCATAATACATGGTACTGACAAGCAGCCTGCGTCCTTTGATCGAAGTAGGCGTGGCGGATCGTAAGACACAAGCAGTTCACTCAGATACTGTGGCGGCGAGACCATTTGATGCTTTATACATCAATAGTAGTATTTTAAAATCGATTTGAAATTTCACAGGAAGCCAATGCAGTGTGGATAAGATAGGGGTGAGGTGCTCATATCTTCTGGTTCTGCTGCATTCTGGACTAACTGAAACTTGTTTATACACCTAGTTGAACAACCATACAGTAAGGCGTTACAATAGTCCAACCTAGAGGTGATAAAAACATGAACTAGTTTTTCTGCATCGTTTAGTGACAATATATTTCTTATCTTGGCAATATTTCTGAGGTGAAAGAATGCT
>JAQMYK010000035.1:23596756-23613639 GCA_030014345.1 Clarias buthupogon | reverse complement strand
AAACTCCCTGAGATGGTAATAGGAAGTAACCTTGAGAGGAACCAGACTCAACAGGGAACCCATCCTCATTTGGGTGATAACGAACAGGAGGAATTGTTTTGCAGACATACTGTGTGTTAGGCAGCAGGAAGTTCAATATAACAGATGTCTTTAAGTTAATATGGAGTCTAGTTTGGTACCTGGATAAGTCAGACAGGTACAGAGGGCAGAGAGGTCTGGATCACTGAGAGCTCAGGAGCAGCATGTGTAGGTCTAATTCATCACAAAGCAGAATCCTTCCCTGGGTGCCTCAGAATCCTCGCAGGCTTGGCCTCTGTCTACTGGCGCAGGCACCATCTCCAGATGGGTAGAAAAAAGAACAGTTGGAAAGGAATTAGCGTAGCTGAAGTTCATGATATTAGCAGCACTACTGTAGATGAGAATGTGCATTTAGATAAATTGGAGTATGAGGTTACGGGATGAATTCTGTATATGCCAGACTAAAGAGATGTGTCTTTAATCTACCTTTAAACTGGGAGACTCTGTCTGAGCTCCGAACACTGTCAGGAAGGCTATTATAAAGCTTAGGAGCTAAACATGGAAACGTTCTACCCCCTTTTGTAGACTTTGATATTTTGGGAACTACCAGAATTTCGGAGTTTTGTAATCTTAAAACTCTGTTTGGTGAATTGTAACCTGTCCGAAGAAATGTTTATAGCCTTGTACGTATGTAGTGCTACTTTGTAATAAATTCTAAACTTTACAGGTTCCCAGTGCAGAGATGATAATACTGGGGCTATATAATCATATTTTCTTGATCTGGTGAGAACTCTAACAGCTGCATTTTGGACTAAATTTAGCTTATTTATTGAGGATGCAGGACAACCACCTAGTAATGCAATACAAAAGTCCATTCTGGAGGTCATTAATGCATGACCTAGCTTTTATGTACTGTATCAGATGTAAAATGTTTCTTAGCTTGGCAATATTTCTAAAGTGGAAGAAGACTGTTTTTATATGAAAACCATAGGTTAAGCACCAGAACCAAGGTAAAAAAAAATAAATACTGTAAATAAAGAATTTATATTATTTTTTGCTAACAGAAATATGGGGGGAAAAGTATTGAGTTGAAAGGTTCAAATATTCTTTGCTGGTTACTGGTCCAACCCTCAAAACCAAAGGAGAAATTGATACATTTCTCTACCTTCCCAAAACAAGTGAGATGTTTTTTTTAATACAATATTTGAAATATGAATGGTTATAAACTCCATTTGACCCGAAGTGATTATAAAATATTACAACTGACCTTATCAGATATGCAATCAGATATGGCAGGCTGTGGAATGGCCTGAAGAATAAACAAAAACGGTAAAAATCTCTAAGAAGGGAGATCTGCAGGAATGTCCAAATTATCATACATTTAATTTAGTAGCGCTAGCGAATCATGTGGGCAAGATAATGATGAATGTGCTGCTAGAAAGACTGAAGCCTCAGATGAAGGCACACCTGATTACTGACAAAGTAAAGGAGAAAGAATTGCAAGTTCTTCAACTGTTTTTTGTAGATAGTGTTTAACTGCATCTGGCCAGAAGTGTTGTGGGGCAAGCTGAGATCTTACGGGTTTTTAGAGAAATTGATTTCAGTATTGAAAAATGCATTCCTATGGTCAAGGCAGTGACAATCTGTAATGGAGATTGGTTCAAGAGTATGGTCAGCAAGGAGATCCAATTTCACTTATGTGAATGTGTGTACTTATTGTCTACTTGGAAAGGGTCATGGAAGATATACAAATTTGAAAAACAATTTGAGTCGGTGCATGGAGAATTTATAAATAATTTGTGATTTGTGGATGATGTGTACGTGATTGAGAAAAACAGGACCTGTTGCAAGAAAATTTGGAACTGTTACACAAGGCTAGCCAGAGCCCACAAGATTGGGAATCAACATCAGTAAAAAAAGGTGCCTGGAAAATGAAAGTTGGAAAGAAAACTATTTGCCCCTTCTTGATTTTTTCCCCCGGACATTTGTCACACGTGAATGATGTAGATAATCAAACTAATTTTAAATGATTTCTTTTATTAAGGTAAAAAACTGTCCAAACCTGCCTGGGCCTATGCAAAAAAAAGTAATTTCTCCCTAAACCTAATAACTGGTTATGCCACCCTTTCCAAAACAACTGTAATCAAGCATTGGTGATAACTCTGAATAGGTATTTCACATAGCTGTGGAGAAATTGCCATTCCTCTTTTCAGATTTTTAAAAAAATTTAGTCACATTGCAAGGCTTTACGATGAACGTCCTGTTTAAGGATCTCAATTGGATTTAAGTCCTTACTTTGATCACTCCAAAACCTTTTTTTTTTGTTTGAGGCATTCAGAGGTGGACTTGCCGGTGTGTTTCATATCATTGTCTTGTTGCATAACCCAAGTGCGCATGAGCTTGGATTAATTAACTGAATTTTTGAAAGAGCATAGAATTTATGGTTCCATCAATTATGGCAAGTTGTCCAGGTCCTGAAGCTGCAAAGCAGCCCTTGACCATCACAGTACCACCACCATGTTTGCACAGAATGTTTGCCCAAAAGTCCTGAGGATAATCAATATGTTGTTTTGCAAATGTAAGATGAGTCTTTGTGTTTGGTCAGCAGTGCCTTCTGCCCATGGATGCCATTTTTACCCAGTCTGTTTCTTATTGCTGAATCATGAACTGACCTTAACTGAGGCAAGTGAGGGAATCCTGCAATTCTTGAGATGTTGTTCTGGGTTCTTTTATGAACTCCGGGATGAGTCTTCATTGTGCTCTTGAAGTAATTTTGGTAGGACAGTCATTTCTGAGAAGGTTCACCAGTGTTCCAAGTTTTCTTGAAATGGTTTTGTAACTCTTTCGAGACTGATTTCACTTCACTTTTTTAATTTCACTTACTTTGATTCTCATCTATTTATGTAGATTGCGACATGTGCGAACTGGCATGCATCACTTAGCCTAGAAACAGGTTCTAGGTGCAAATAAGGTCCAAGTGATTTCTTGATTCAACAGGTCTGATCAGGTCAGTATGGCAAGAGAAATTTTATTCAGCTTTACAAAAAATGTGGCTAATCACAGTTCATTTATGATTTAGGAAGTGGGGTAAATTTTCGCATTTTCACATTTGTATAATATTTTAATTTGCTTAATGATCTAAATTTAAGTGTGACAAATGTGCAAAAAATTTAAAAATCAGGAAGAAGCAAATAATTTTTCATGGCACTGTATATGGAAGAGCAAGCAAATAAATTTGAAGATGAAACTGAAATTATTATAAAGATGCGTCCTCAGTGTACTGTTGTACGAAACGTGGACACTCAAGAAACTGACATGAGTCATATCTGTCGGATAAATGTCAATTGATAAAAAGAGGTGATGTTTAGAATGATAGATCAGTCAAATCAGATAGGGAGACCCTTTCTGGAAAGGGAATGGCTGGTTCATGGGACAATGTACAGAATTTTAGTCACAAGTGACTGAACAGAAATCAATGGATAGAAAGAATTAAATGAGCACCAATGGGCATATCATCCATTAACCATGATGGTGATGACGATGATTGCCCTTTAAAATCCTGAATAGTATCTGAGTAAACTGCTGTTTTTTAAGATCAGCCATGCCTTCTTTGTTCAAAAGGTGCAGGCTATTTGTTGGTACTTCTCATAATGAAGACTACTGAAGGTAGCAGTTCTTTCTATTACAAAGCCCCACACTTAGCATCTTATTAATTAAGATGCAAAAACTGTCTGAGTGTTTAATTTACGCAAATAAAAAAAATATGGATTCTCAAAAAAACATTTACTCAGGTTTGTTATACTTTTTGCAGATACTGTGTTTTTCATCCTTGTCTTACATTTTGCATATACTGTGTTATTCATTTATCTGTTTAGGCTGGTGACTGCCACGAAGAGGATCGTCCTGCAGCTAAGACTGCTATCTGGTTTCTGAGTGCTGGTGCGTTTCTGGTGCGCTACAGGTGTGTTTGTGCTTATAAACTTTGCTTTCAGAAACTTTGGGTAAATAAGTAAAAAAAAAAATCTGTACAGTAGCTATCATACTGTAATAACATGCTTGGATGCTGGGTAGCGAATTAGGTGCCAAATATGAGAGCAGACAAATGTATTCCCATAAGCGTGATCATCTCTTGATTGCTGCACGTAGTGACTTTCTCTTTACAAAAACTGTGCTTTGAAGCTTTGTTATTACTTTGCTTATAATTTTTCTTTTCTGGATGGCATGTAGGTCTGGTTGTTGTCTTCATTTTCTCCTATGTTTAACTCTGCACTGACTGTTATTTTGCTAAATTTGATCAGTTTCGTCACAGATCTATATGTTCATGATTTTGTAGTAAAAGTCTACTAGCAGCCAGGTGCTGAGATTTAAAAGCACACACTATAGGTGTATAGATAGAAATGCATTATGTTCAAACATGCAGATATCAATGGAATTTTCCCCACCGGTTGTTAAAGCTGCTTGTCTGCTGGACAAAAATAAATACAATAAAAATAGCCTGGACAAGCATGTAGTGTATAGCAATGGTCTCCAGCCTTTTTTGTACCACGGACCAGTTTTATGCAAGACAATTTTACACAGACATCACACACTCGTAACAAAGCATAATAAAGTTCATAATATATACAATATACCATAAGCGTTGAGCTTGTTTCCCTATGACAGGACAGTGCCATCTAGGATTGATGGAGGACAGTGACACCTGACGTGTATTACTAATTTCCAGTCTGCTCCGTAATTTCATTTTCATTGCTGCCGCTGTAGTCTCACAAGGATAGGTAGTTGAAAATCGAAGCAGGGTTTTAGATGCTTTTGTGGAAATTTAAGGATATTCCTTGATTTTAATCTAGAACATCAGCACAGTTAAAGTTGTTTCAAACGCACTTTTAATGCCACATTTATTATACAGAGTGGGCTTGGAGCATGTGAATTACATGTTGCGATGTGCAGACAGAAGCGAATGGGAAATGATCTGATCATTTTTCAAAATAAAACACTTTGCAGACTCTTATAGTCAATAAAATGGAAAAAAATAAAAAATAAATTTATGCTTTCTGTGTGGCCCGGTACCAAATCATCCACGGCACAGTGGTTGGCCACCACTGGTGTATAGTATAACTTTCACCCCATGCCTGTGTATGGGCTAAAACAGAATTAAAGAAAATTACTTTGTTTATTTTTATTCTATTAGTCTACATATGTGACACTGACTTACTTTTGGGCCTTATAATTTGTGTAATGGTAACTAAATAATCTGCCCTAAACTTTCCCTCCTGTCCTGTCGGATAAAAAGACAGAGTTTGACAGACAAATCTCCCTTTGTTCAAATTCCTCTCTTGTCTCTGATGATTGAAGATAAAACCTTACACCCTCCCTTCAGCTCCACACACATTGAGCAGGGATCAACACAGCTATTACTGATACACCTTTAAGCCCCAAGTTTTATAGCCTTTTCTCGGCATGATACTACTGATTAAACTGGCTTAGATCAAATCTGTCTCACACTGAGAGCATTTTATGAGGTGTTTTATTGAAGGATCTCCTGGCTGTCCTGTTGATGCTTATGTCTCTTACTGAGTAAGTATACTTTATGGTGGAAAATATGCTCAGGGCTAGAGTTGTGGTTAGCATGCGAACCTGATCAAGTTACTCATAAAAAGTTGCATCTACTTGTAGCATGATGTGATTTTCAGCCCCAGTACAAATCACGCTATGGGACAATATAGATGTTTGCAATCAAATACAGAAAAGGACTAAAAAGGCATATACAGTAAATAGAATGACTGGCCCATTACAGTTCCAACAACCACTACAGTCATCAGGACTTTGCAGTTGCTCTTTGTGCAAATGCTTATTGGCAAAACCAATTTCTTTTTCATTAACGCTAATAAGGATTATTGTTAACGAAAACAAATAAATAAATGTATTCTGTCGCTATAGAATGGCATAAACAAGAGGAACAAATCTGATGTTACCCAACAATGCTACCCAACATCAATGCTACCCAACTAACTCTAAACCAAGAATTTGTGTACATTGCATGTCTGAAATGCTTTAAAAGTTATTTATTTATTTATTTATTTTGTACTATATTTTGCTAACCATTCTTCCCATCAGATATCTAAAACACCTGGCTTGCAATCTGGGTTTGTCCAAAGTTTAGCAATTTGCCTACTCAATCACACTAGATTAATGATCTTATTAATTACAATTACTCATTGGTGCTAAATTTCCTAAAACATTTAAAATAAAGTTATGTGTGCCTCAACTGTGTTAGGATTTGATTACCAACACCTCATACTGCAAGATAAATTTTGAAGATAACTTCAGACTAGATTTGTCTGGAGAGGCAAAATCATCATAATCATTCTCTAGTGTGGGTCAGGCGTTCTGTGAACACTTATACTGTTCTTTTAACTTTGCAGTCCTTTTTTGGAAATAACGAACAGGACAATATAAAGTTTCGAATGTGTGTCCAAAATGAAAAATCAGCAAATCTCAAAGCACTCAGATCTTCCAGGACCACAGCATGCTCTCCTGGCATACACTGCCATTCAAAAGTTTTGGATCACCTTCTGCAACCCCATGGTCCTTCCTGATTTTTATTTCTGTCTACATTATAAAGCAATGCTGAAGACATCCAAAATATACAATTATCTCCTTTAAACAGTTATGTTGAGATGTATTTGCCACTCATGCTCTGTAAAGCCTTCATAATGGCTCTAATCCAAGGTGCTGTTAATAGGTGATTTCTGAGGCTGGTAACTCTAACTGAACTTCTCCTCTGCAGCAAAGGTAAGTTTTGTCTTGCCTTTCTGGGAAGGTCTTCATGAGAGCCAGTTTCATCATGGTGCTTGATGGGTTTTGCAAATACATTTGACAATACTGTTCTTGCAAGAACTATTCCAGAAAGTCTGTCCTCTGACTGTTGTTGTAACATAATTACCTTATTCCATATGTGTTATTTCATAGTTTTGAAATCACCAGTATTGTTTTAGAATGGAGAAAAATAAATCACTAAACAGAAACAAAGAAATTTTCAAGTGATCCCAAATCTGTGAGTGGTAGTTTTTGTGTGCCAGTGAAGAAAAACATTTCTGGGTGGCAGAATTTTGGCAAATATTCCAAAGAAATGAAAAATAAGATTTTGATCAAAATTGAGACTACTTTCATTCATTCATTCATCTTCGGTAACTACTTTTTCTTAAGCAGGGTCATGGTGTTTAAGGGGCCAATCCTGATAACACTGGCATAACAAGCATCGCAGTGCGTTCACAAGGTTCAAGGATAGGCTATGATGAGCAAGTGTCCCAAACACTGTAATGTTTATTCACAAAAGATCCATTCACCATCAGCTTCCGCAATAGCTCTTGCTCTTAAGTAAAATAACTGAATACAAATTCTTAAGTTCTTAAGTTCAAATTCAAATAACCATGTTCCATTGTGCATGCTGTCATATTTATATGCTCTGAAACTTTCAGAATCACTGACAGCTGCTTCTATTGCAAGAATTAAGAATCATCCATCATTACAGACTTTACTGTGAGGTTCTATTATTACATTATACACATTAACACAATGATATTCATCCCCATAGACCAGTCTGAAATCACATTAACAAATAAATACTAAGTGTGACACAGGACACCTTGCACACTTGCACACTCATTATTATATCTTTACACACTTGGACAGTAACCTGAGTTTAGAATCGAGACATTGTTTGCTTTTCATTCCTGCCTTAGTTATCTTTTTGCAAAAATGAAACTATCATGTTTATGTATGCAATTTTATAAATTTATAAGAAGTCAGTCTGCATAAATATGTCTCAAGCCTTGCTACTGTAGCGAAGTGTGACTTACTCATGCAGAGAATGTCTGGTTTTGATTAATCTGTTAGATAGTTACAGAGTAAAACCTTTAGTTGGAATTTAATGTTTCATACTTCACTAATTATTACTTAACTGCATGCAAATAAAAAAATAATCTGTACAGGGCATCCTGTAAATTTCTCACTCACTCTCACTCATCATCTATACCACTTAATCCTGTATACAGGGTCTAGCTGGAGCCTATCCCAGGAGAATTAGGGCATGAGGCAGGGTACACCCTGGACAGGGTGCCAATCCATCACAGGGCACACACTCACACACTCATCCACACACTACGGGAAATTTGTTGAATGCCAATTACTGTAGCCTAAACTGCATGTCTTTGGACTGTGGGAGGAAACTGGAGTACACGGAGGGATCCCACCAAGTACGGGGAGAACATGCAAACTCCATGCACACAGAGGCGGGAATTGATTTTGGCCGGGAATTGAACCCAGACCCTGGAGATGCCAGGCGACAGTGCTAACCACTAAGCCACCGTGAAGTAAAAATGAACTATGAAGTAAAAAAAAATACAAGTTATAAAGTGTATTTTTAGACTCTAAGAATAAACTAATGAAATGATGTTTTTTTTTTTTTTTAACACTGAAGATTGCTGAAGATTTTTTAAACACTGAAGATTGCATTGAAGATTGCTATTTTCTTGAATTGAATCCTGAATATGTATAGGTTATCCAGAAAGAACCTAGGAATTACTTTATCCATTGATCATGTCCATCATAAATATTTTACTAAATGAATAACAACTTTTAATTTAGACAAATTTAATTTCTAAATGCTCTTTACCTATACACATACACATTTTATCTCAAAATGTATGTCAAAGAAAAGAAGATAAATGGAATGGTTCATTTTCAAAACATCAGAGAAAGATACAGTAAATTACAAGTGGAAAAAGAGGAAAGTCTGTGTATTGCAAGAGTCATCATAGGTACATGCCAAAAACAGCAGGGATGCAATGGTATTTCCATGTGGGTTACATTTTTTTAAACCACATCTCTGCAGGAGGCATAGATTTGTATAGTTCAGGTGGATGATAAACATCAGCCACAAGTACTGATAGCAAAAAATTTTAACAACGTGATATTCTATTGCAGATTAAATTTAGTTTCTCCTAATTACAAGTCATAAATTTTATGAAAACCTTTCAGGAATATGGCATAACTGAGGAGAGCTGCTGGTCATTATCCTAAACTACTATCAAGTATCGTAGCCAAGAATAATCTTCGTATGAATTTTGGACCAGCTTCTCGGAAATCTGTTGTTTATTTGGGGTTTTGGCCTTAGCCTCTACTCTCTTTTGAAGGCATATCATTATCGTCAGGCAGAACAGGGCAATTCGTATTCTGATCTTTCCCTTTAGTCAAATCTGGAATGCACCGAGCCTCTGGATAGTGGCGAGGCTTTTAATCACTGTATATTGGTAGACCACTGTGTTGAGGTAAAACTGCACATTAAGTAAATATGTTTGTGAAAATGCATTTATTTACGGTATCAGTTGTCATCAACAACGTAATATTACTCCCTGTATTTTAGTAAGGCTAGAAAACAAATCCGTTTAAAGTATAATTTTCAAGCAAATGTGCACATTGTTCAAACAAATGAATGTATTACAATAATACCTTCCTGCAATACAGCTCTAAAGTATTTTAACAGATTTATTTCTCTTTGCTTCTGATGCTTCTGCTGTGTTTCCATAGCAAACTCTACAGTCTGCTTCCAGCCAACATTTATTTTCCCTCCGCAGCATCTGCAATGGATGCAAATGGTCACAATGAAGATCTAATTTCAGCAGCAACTCTGCTGCCAGATAATGAGCAGTCAGACAGGGGTCTGTTTTTAGAGACACTAAATGTGCTGCACCATCACCTTATCGAAGTTATATAACAAAATGTCAGTTTTTACAGAAATAGCTTGCTTTTGCCCACGCTTCCCTCCCACAAAGTGCTAAGGAGGATGAAAGCCTTTTTCATTCCAGGCCTGACACAGCTCCCAATCACAAGTCAGTGGCTGTGCAAAATGATGAACTGTGATCATTAAATACTGTTAGCCTGTGTGGTTTTTCCTGAAATCATGGGAAACTAATTACATACACTGCCTTGAATCTTTCCCATAACTTCTAGTATTTGTCCCATAACCAAAAGTATTTGTTCTAACGTACAACATCAAGCAATCAGACTTACAGGAAGGAAGCTATGCTTGTGGAGGAAGCTATGCTTCCTCAAGGTGTATTGTGCCAGCTCTTACACTCTCAATGCATAGTGAAGATGAATGGGTGAGACATACAGAATGACAGCAAACCATACAAAGAGTTACACGCATGCAATTTGACGGCTGCTCTCGTAATGGCGCGCGAGACGTAACCAAGAGAATAATCCGGTCATTTTTCAAAATACAAGGTTTTTCAAAATGTTTTTAATGTCGTTCAGACATTCATAAAACGGAAATATTTTATTCTTTTTTTCTGCGGCCCGGTACCAATTGCTCCACGGACCGGTACCTGTGGTTGGGGACCACTGGTATAGACGATGGATGAGTGTGTATATTTGTGTGTGCTCTGCAATGGATTGGCACCCTGTCCAGGGTGTACCCCCTCCTTGTGCCTTAAGTCTCCTGGGATAGGCTCCAGGCCTCATGTGACCTTGTTCAAGATAAGCAGTTTAGAATATGAATGAATGAATAAATGAATGAGTTTCTGCATGTTCACTGAAACCTACACACATGGTCACCATGCTCTCATTATCAGGCCACACCAGTAGCAACGTCAGTGATGCCGCATGCAAACATGGAGGCCGACCACAATTCTCACCATGCATGCTCTGGATCACCAGAGCAAGTTTTAACAAAACACACCTGATCTCAATCAACGCTGAGTATAAGTAGAACTCTAAATCAGCAGAGTATTGCAAAGAATACACTCTTGTAAGTTTACTCCAGACTATACTAAGCAATCCTTTATGTTTATTGCCTTGCTGTGTATAAACTATGTTATAAACTTTTTTATTTGATTTTGTCTGTCCTTGTTGATGCTGTTCAGCAATCATTGGCTTTAACCTGATTTCTGGTTTACACCTTTTGATAGCGGTGTTTAATTTGATTGCCTGGATTAAGTGTTGGCTAATAAAAGACAGTTTTACCTGATCATGTGTTTTCCCATTACCTCTCCTGAAACTCTACCTAGACTCTGAAGTTCAGCATCTAAACTCATTAAATCATTTCATCTGCCAAAAAATATAAAGACTTTTATTTTACACATTCAGCAACATCTGTGTTCTGGTCTGTTCATTCACTATTCAACACACAACAGCATGGTTTTTCTGTCTGTTTACCTGGTTCATAGACATGTTTCCGGTTTGCTTTGACTTTGATTCTTGCCTACCCTGTTAACCGTATTGGCACATCACGTGACCTTTGTCTGTTTATTGTTACAGAATTCTGCTTCACATGTTTAATTGTTCACTTAAGGTATTAAAGTTCTGTTTGCCTGCATTTGCATCTTACATCTTTTTATCTAACAATTTTTAATTATGAAGAAAGAATGACGTGTTCAATTAATATATTTAACAATATATTAAAAGAGGGGGAAAGTAGAAATAGTGTTTATTTTGAGATCTCTTGCTTTAAGTGAAGCTGATATCTTTCCTGCACTTTCTGTTGGAAATTGAGGAGAGAATTAAGGTAGGACACCAGCTGACCCTGCCATCTGTCTCCCTAGTACATGACATAGGCAGGGCAGGTGCCACCAGTGAATTGGACAAAACCCAACTGAAACAAACTGGCAAGAAACACAAACAAGCAGGCCTCGGGGGAAGAGTGGCTTTCGGGCTTTGGTGGAGCTTCAAAAGCAAGGACGGGACAGGATTATAGAGATCAGACCACATAATTACAGAGGTGAATATCCAGTTCTCATATAAAAGGCAGAAATGAGAACATGACATGCAATCATGTTTGGAAGACAGTGGACATGTTTTGTGCCAGTGAGTTTGGTTAATACTAGGCATAGTGAATTAATTTATTTTTAAATCATTTGCAGAGGCATGAAATGTAAGTATTTATTACAGTACACACAAGAAATGGGATACAGTATTTATGAAAATCCAATTAGTTCATCAACATTCATATCCTACAAGAGCTCCTGAGTTTCTTTATGCTTGTTTATGAAGAGACCTCCTACTGTGAACCATAATTGATAGACTTCAGTTTGTCAAAAGGCCATGAGCTACTGCAAATTTATATGTAATGTATGCTATAAGTTAAAATCACTTTTTTTTTCTAATACACACATTTAATAACAGCTCAAAAAAGAACAATGGAAATCTCTTAATAACTTGAAAGAACAAGTCCTAATATTTGTTTATTGTAGTTTCATCTCCCTTTTACTGTTTATTAGGACATGATAACTACTGAACTTGATTAATGTCTTCAAATAGTAAGAAGCAAAATCCTTATAAGGATATATTGTACACACGATGTAGTTGGGAAAAAATCTGATGTCCTTATATGAGGGCAGTGGGGGTCTCTTTAGGCTTTGAAAATTAGTACTGACTATTAGAAAAAAGAAATTACAGTTAGATTGTTGTGTGTGACTATGAAAACTAATGTGTTGCAGTGAATGAGCTTCCGTTATTACACAAATTGACTTCACCTGTTTTGTGATCTTTTTGTCATATTCAACTCGCTACAAACTTTGCCTTTTTGTGTAGGCATCACAAAGTATAAATGAGACCATTTTTGGAAATTAACAGGTAGTTTGCCATTTACTAACATACATTTATAAATCTAGAATGACATTAGTTTGGCCTATGAAATATTTACACACTTTACAAATATTCCATAAATGTCACACATTATCATTGCAGGTTTTCACAGAGACGATCTTGTAAATTCTCCAAAAATGCTTCCGCATACCAGGTGCATGTCTCGAACTGATCACACACATCTCGTCAGGTGGTGGGCAAACCATCAGACCACTGCAGAAGTGATACCATCCGTTGCCAACTCTCGTTCCAGCCGTAGATGATAAAGCCCTGCAATTAGAGTGGCAAATGCTTTCCAATTCATTCCTCATTTTTAATTACAGTCTCCGCTGCTTCCTAAGGGAGTCCAAAGTGTTCTAAATATTGCACACAACTCATCTTTTCTTCTCAGTGCTTTATTTCATCCAGCAAGCTGTCTCTATTTTCTTTACAGCATTTTTTTTTAATTGCCTGTGGCCAATGTGTCATAAGTCCAGGTGCTTTGATTTATGAAGTGGACTATGATAGAGCCCGAGGTCCGGGAAAAACAGCTGTGTAGGGGAAGGTGAGGTGGCAGGCACCAAGCAGCATTACAAGGGCACAGAGCTGGTGTAGTGCTGTCGTCATAACATCAGTAGCCTGGAAATGAGAATCCCGAAGGATGGATGTGTCAAAGCCATATTCACAGCTCAGACAAACAGCTCCCTCGACACACATCCACCCTACACCAGCCTAGCTTTTAACAAGCTCTAAATATACATGCAGCACAGAGTATATGACACTGCAGTCAGGAGTGTTATTGCAGCAGGTTCCATTAAATGGTGTGAATCATATGTTAACAGCTGTTGCACAGCAATTCTACACACAACTCATTGAATTATTCCAATTGATTATAAGCTGGTTGCTGCATAGTGCAAGGCCTGTTTGTGGCAAACCACCTGCCCCTGATAAAGAATATCTATAAGCTTTGCATGAATCAAAGGCAAGCTCAGGCCCAGTAAAGGCTGAGCACTACTTTCATTTACTATACTCATGACTGCTTGAGGTGAATCCCCCATAGCACATAATTACAGAGCCAAATGAATGTTGGCTATAATTATCACAATTAACAGCCTTGGCCTAGCTCCGCGAGCTGGTGATTAGCATCAGATCGGCCCTATGCAAACAGAGCTGCAGATGCTATACACAAACAAGTTTGAAACATGTCTGAAAGCAAAAAAAAAAAAAAAATCGCATGAGGGCACTGTGAGCATAGATCAGATGTAAAAGATCCAATATTGAGTTTCAGATAGAAAATTACAGAATGACTTGAACACGGAGAGCCAAATAATCAATACACATCACCTTATAAAATATTGGAATCCATGGGGTATTCATGAGACAGGTGGTGTATTATTTATTATTTATTGTATGATAAATAATAAAGCCCTGTATGTATAATGGGCTAACATGAAACATGTGTAAACGGTATCTTATTACACTGTCATCTGTCAAGGAAGGTTTAAATTTGGCAGCAAGTGAACAGTCAGTTCTCGATGTTTATTTGCTGCAAGAAAGAAAAACAGATAAGTATAAGGACTCAAGTGAATGTGACGAGAGCTTAACTGTCATATAAAAGACAACTAAACAAAGAACATTTTCATCTGGGACTTTAACTTACAACTTTCCAGTCAGTAGGCCAATATCTTATCCATTTAGCATCACTTCACTTGTGGATGGTCCTTTGACACATCCAGCCTACATTGCTGGTATAAGTACACCCCTTCATGGCAGAAGTATGGCAGTGGACTATTAAAGCAGGATAATGCACCCCTCCGATAATGCAGAATTTAGGAACCTGGCAAAACGTTTAAGGTATTCAGCTGGCATACAAATTCCACAACTCTCAAAATAATCATGCATCTGTTGGATGCACAGAACAAATAAGTCTGACCCATGGAGGTCAAAGAATCTTGATGCCAGACCCCAACGCAGAGAGCATCAAACATCTTTGCTAGTCCAGAGACCTAGTGTGTACAGTATATGAACAATAAAATTATCTACTCTATATGGTTCATGCCCATTGAGGTAAAAGACCTAGGACATGCAGTTCTGGATCTAAATATAGCTAAAACAAAAAAAGGGCAACTCTAACAAAAAATGTACATGTATTATGTAAGTCCAATTGAAAAGGTCAGTTGAAATATATTGCATGCAATAGTTGACTTATGCAAAGAAAAACCCTGGTTTACTGATAGTCCAGAAGTCATGCCAGTAGGTTATATGGATAGTTTTAATGCCTGATGATAGAATTCCTGGCTTGAACAAATCACTCAATCCTGACAATGAGTTACTGTCTGTTCTCCCCATAACAAACTCGGTTTCCTTATTTTTCTTCAGTTTGCTCCCACCTCTAAAACACCATGCAGGTACAAAGACTGGTTACTGTAAATTGCCTCTAGATAGGAATCTCTCTGTGTGTGTGCATCCCAACCAGGGTGGATTCCACCTCACACCCAGTGTAAATGGTATAATTTTCAGATCTCCAATGACCCTAACACTGAAGTATTTTCTATTGAGGATTTTAAGAAAGACCTAAAGGGATAGTTTGGAGTCTATCTTAAATTAAAACTGAGTTTTTATATAAGTACATTACAATAATTCCTAGTTCTTATAAGTTTTCCTGCTCTGCATACCATCTGTAAAGTTTGTCACCTGGAACATGAGTACAATGTAAGTAATCAGAGCCAAATACAACAACCCATGCACAAATGCATTTCAAATTTCAGATTGGATAAGTAAATAAATCAAATGAATATATTTAAATGTTATGATGTATTCAGTACAAATGTAACTCTTTCCTTTCCCTAGGAAATAGCTGAATGGCTAGTTCCCGTTAGTTGTGTGAATTTAAAATTACCAAGACATATTGTCTCCGTTATCACCCAAATGAGGATAGGTCCCCTGTTGAGTCTGGTTCCTCTCAAGGTTTCGTCCTATTGCCATAATAGGGAATTTTTCCTTGCCACTGTCGCCCTCGTCTTGCTCTTCAGGGACTATTTAATGATTTTGATATATACACATTCACATTCCATTATTATTTTTTTTAAAGCTGCTTTGTGACAATGACAACTGTTAAAAGCGCTAAACAATACTTGGATTACTAGCATAATTCGTTCCGGAAGCGGGCTCGTATTTCAAAACACTCAAACCAAATTGATTTGTCCCATGAGAAATAATGGAAACTCAAATTATTCATTTCACAGCCCCCCCCAAAAATATATAAAAATAATTAACACAAAATATAAAGTAAAAATAAAACAAATTAACCAACACTTTACCTTTAAAAAAAAGTCAAAATAAATCCCGACAGATAAGTGTTTCCATTTGTGCGCGCAGGCGCTGTGTATGTGTGTGTGAAGCTAAAGTAAGGAGCCCCTCCCCCTCTCCCCCTTCTCGTCTTACACCGTTACCCTTTCTCCACTCTTTTCACACACACGCACGCACAACGGAAACACTGTTTTATCGGGATCTTTATACTGTATGGATCTTTAACCTATCTAATGAGACTTGCTTTTGTTTTACACGCGTGTTGTACACACACGCATACAGACACAAAATGAAATATGTTTTACGCACACACACATGGTCACAGTGTTATAGTAAACAGTACAGATGTGCAGAGATGTTGATTATACAAGTAAGAGATGTGCAATAACACCCAGCAGGGGAGAAGATTACCCACAATTCCGCAGCGCAAGGGAGAGAAAAACCATTGGCTCAGCTGTGATCACGTGATGCTCTTCGTCAAAACAAGAAGCACATGCGTGATACATTATACTTGGTACTCGTAAACCAAGACTTGTTCGTTTTCCGTGTGTGGTGAGAGGGAGTTTTGCACTTCCCTCCAGAGTTCCGGTTTTGCACCTGATATTAATCATTGGTTGTAATTTAGGATAGTATAAAAGGGCGCTGTGAGAACAGCCAGGTGTGGCGCTAATTCACCCCCAGGTTGCGCTTCCAGGAGTTTGTTGCCGTGTGCGAGAGGTATGTTTGGTGTGCTGTACTTTGGTTACTTGTACACCTAAATGTCATTATCTAACTAATCGCGATCTTATTTGGGAAGCCGGCAAGTTTTAGGATCTTTATGGGATCTGAGGGAACGGATGAGCAGCTCATTGGCGTCCGTATGTATTTAACCTTTCTAAAGAGCTGCGCGCTTCGTGCTCGTGTATCACGGGAGACGAATGCTACCGTTTAGT
>JAQMYK010000035.1:23559395-23570591 GCA_030014345.1 Clarias buthupogon | reverse complement strand
AGACAATTTAAGTGATACAGATGATAAACTAACCACACCACATCAGAACCTAGAATACTTTACTCCCCTTGAAGAGAATGAATTAATTTCACTCTTCTCTTCTTCAAAATCGTCAACCTGTGAATTAGATCCTATACCGACACATTTTCTCAAACAGATAGTTCCAGCAATAACAGAACCCCTGTTGAAAGTAATTAACTGTTCACTCAGCAGTGGGTATGTTCCCAAATCCTTTAAATTAGCAGTTATTAAACCTCTAATCAAGAAACCTGACCTTCACCCCTGTCAGCTTTCCAATTACAGGCCGATATCAAACCTCCCATTTATCTCTAAGATACTGGTAAAGATCACAGCAGCTATGTTCATATCTACATAGAAATGGCATAAATGAACTGTATCAGTCAGGATTTAGGCCTCATCACAGTACAGAGACAGCACTTGTTAAAGTAGTAAATGACTTCCTATTGGCCTCAAGGTTGCGTCACTATACTTGTGTTACTCGACCTCAGTGCAGCTTTTGACACTTCTGATCATAGTATTCTACTTCACAGATTAGAAAATGTAGTAGGAATTAAGGGAACGGCCCTCTCATGGCTCAGATCCTACAGTATATGACTGATCATTATCAGTTTGTAGATTTAAATGGTAACCATTCTTTATGTTCTCAAGTGGAGTTTGGTGTTCCACAGGGTTCAGTTTTAGGCCCACTACTTTTTCCCTTTACATGCTTCCTCTGGCATTCGTAAGCATGGTATTAGTTTTCATTGAAATGCTGATAACACACAATTATACATCTCGGCAAAACCAGACAAGAAAAAACAGCTTACTAAAGTTGAGCAATGTGTACAGGACATAAGAGATTGGATGTTAATTAACTTCCTTTTGCTTAATCCTGATAAGACAGAAGTTCTAGTCATACGTACGACTACAAGAAGCTAGAAGTAAGCTTTCTGATCACACACACATTTAAAGTTACAGTGTGATCAGAAAGCTAGAAGTAAGCTTTCTGATCACACTGTAACTTTAAATGGCCTTTCTGTTCCATCAAGACCTTGGTGTGATTTATAGATCCCAGCCTTTCATTTGAAGCACATGTAGATAATATTACCAGGATAGCATTTTTTCACCTCAGAAATATTGTCAAGATAAAAAATATATTGTCACTAAATGATGCAGAAAAACTAGTTCATGCTTTTATCACCTCTAGGTTGAACAAATGTAACGCCTTACTGTCTGGCTGTTCAACTAGGTGCATAAGCAAGCTTTAGTTAGTCCAGAATGTTGACGGTGAAGTAATTGGTCGTTTTACATGTCAGGAAGCCCTCATGTCTGTGTTTCCTTCTGGCTCTCCCTTTAGTTATGCTGTCATAGTTAGTCCTGCCAGAGTCCCTGCTTGCACTCTGCACTAAATATACATTTACATTATACATTGTGTGACTGTGACCATACCTAACTGTCATCTTTCCTTCTCTTCTGCTCTCTCCTCTTCTCTCTGTTCTCCTCTCTCTCCCTCTCTCTTTTTCCCTCTACCTGTCTCTCTGTCAAGCTATACATGTCGCTCCTGAGCTGCCGGTGATCCAGACCGCCTCTACCCTCTGGAGCTGTCTGACTCGTCCTGCTTCTGGTTGGAGATCTCGTCGCATGGATGCCCTGTGTGGTTTGCCTGGGATGCGTGTGGTGACTGGGGACGATTCCACTTTTCCACAAAGACGGTCCTGTCCTCGGCTGATGCAGACAGCTGTTCTCTGAGGACTTGTGACTTCAGTTGCTTGATAGTTCAGGACTGGAGTTTCCTACAGTCTACCTATGCCTCCAATAACAAACTGGACTCCATTTTAACTTAAACACATCTTCTGTTATACTGAACTTCCAGTCTCACATTGTATGACTGCAGATCAATCCCTGCTATCCGTTTCACCCAAATCAGGATGGGTTCCCTATAGAGTCAGGTTCCTCTCAAGGTTTCTTCTTATTACCATCTCAGGGAGTTTTTCCTTGCCACTGTTGCCGTTGTCCTTGGCTTTCTCATCAGGGACAGTCTTATCATTTTGATTGATACACATTCACAGTTCATACAAACTTAAATAATTCTTTTGATTGTGTAAAGCTGCTTTGTGACAATGTCAATTGCTAAAAGCGCTATACACATAAAATTGAAGTGAATTGCATTAAGTCAGCAGTGTGAACAGCAGGGGACTGAGCACACAGTCCTGGAGGGGGCCCAGTGCTCAGTGTGGTTGTGTTGGAGGTGCAGTTCCCAATCCGCACTGACTGAGGTCTACCAGTCAGAAAGTCCAGGATCCAGTTACAGAGGGAGGTGTTCAGGCCCAACAGGCTCAGCTTCCTGATCAGGTGTTGAACAGCTGTCCATTGAACAGTTAGGACAATACTCAAACTACAGTAGGTCCAGTGAGGGGGGCAGCAGGATCTTGATGTGTGTCATGCTGAGCGGCTCAAAGCACTTCATGATGATGCGTTTAAGTGCAACAGGATGGTAGTCATTGAGGTACACAAAAGACTTGGGGACAATGGTGGTGGTGAACTGAGCATAGAAGCTGTTCAGTGCATCTGGAAGGGAGCCGTCATTGTCACAGAAAGGTGATGATGTCCTGTAGTTGTTGATGGGTTGTATGCCCTGCCACATGCGCCAAGTGTCACTGCTGTCTCTGAAGTGGTGGTGTTCTCTAGTCGTGTGCACACTTCGCCTTTCTGATGGCCCTGGACAGTTTGTCCCTTGCTGTTCTCAGGGCCACCTTGTCCCCCACTGAAGGTGAAGTCTCAGGTCTTTAGAAGTGCACGCACCTCTAATCCAAGGCTTCTGGTTGGGTTGTGAGATGATGCCTGAACATGTTCAGCATGTTAGCATAACAGAGATGTGGTCTGAGTAGCCAGGGTGGGGGCAGGGCTCTACCCGATATGTGCTGTGGTTGTTTGTGTAAACAAGATTCAGAGTGTTTTTCTCTCTCGTTGCAAAGTCCACATACTGATGGAATTTAGGCAGCACTGGCTTGAGATTTGAATGGTTGAAATCTCCAGCGAAAATAAACAGTCCATCGAGGTGTGTATTCTGCAGTTCACTGATCTTTGCATACAGTTCACAGAATGCTTCATTAGCATAGCGCTAAGTGGAATGTACAGTACAGTCCGATAATGAAAATGGTGGTAAATTCCCATGATAAATAAACAGGTCTACATCTAACAGTCACAAACTCCACCAATGATGGGCAATTGCTAGAAACCAGCACAGAGTTCTTACACCATTTTGTGTTGATACAAACACACAAGCCACCGCCGCGGGTCTTACCGTACATAGTTGCATTTCTGTTGGCATGAAACAAGGCTAGACCATCTAGCTGAATGGTGCCGTCTGAAACACGCTGAGCCATGTGTCAGTGAAAACAAAGACAAAGCAGTCTCTAAACTCACGCCATGAAGTCTGCTGGAGTTGTATGTAGTCCAGTTTACTGTCCATGTAGTAGCGTTGGCTAGGGTTCCTCATGCACCGCTTCAAATGTCCTCCCCTCCGGCCACCGACATCACCTGAGGACTGGAGGCCTGGTTCCCGCAGCAAGCCAAGGTTGTGTAGCTTTTCCCGCAACTCAATGTTGTTTACCGGGTTATTGAGTTCCAAAAGTGTCTGGCGGTGGTATATACAGTACAGTATGAACACCAGTTGCGCCAATGTCCTTAAACCGTCCAAAAGAAACACGCTTCAAAAAAAATTTAACAAAGTAGCGCCACCATCTAGATTTGATCTCTTTGGAGGTGGGTTCAAACTGCTTTACAATAGTGTAGATCATAAGAGAAATGGTGTAGATCTAATACTGAGAAAAGAGCAGTGTTGAAGGGGTAATGATAAATATCATCATTGTGTATGCTCCACAGGTAGGATGTGATGTGTAAGATATCTCTGAGTTAGACAAAGTGGTAGTAAGATTGGTGATTGGAGCTGATCTTAATTGGCATGTTAGAGTAGGGAACAGAAGTGATGAGGAGGTGATGGGCAGGTATGGGGTCCAGAAGGATATATTATTGTACATTTTGCAAAAAGGATGGAAATGGCAGTGGTAAATACTTACTTATTTTAAGCAGAAAGAGGAACACAGGGTGACATACAGTAAGAGTGGAACATGTACTCAGACAGACTATCTGCTGTGTATGAGATGCAATCTGAAGGAGGTTAGACACTGTGCTTGCAGGGGTAGTGTAGCTAGACAGCATCGGCTTGTGGTCTTCAGGAGGACTTTGAAGATACAAAAGAAGATAAAGGACTGAACCCAGGATTAGATGGTGGAAGTTGAAGAAGAAAGATTTTTGTGTGAAATTCTAAGAAGAGGTGAGTCATATACTGGATAGTGGTGAAGAGATGCTGGACCACTGGTCAGCTACTGTAGAAGTGGAAAGGGAGCCAGCTAGGAAAGTTTTTTGGCATGACATCAGGATAGAGGAAGGAAAATGTGGAAACTTGGTGGTGGAATGAGGAAGTATGGGAAAGCATCAAGAGAAAGAGGCTTACAAAAAAGAACGGGGATAGTAAGAGAGATTAGAAGAGGAGACAGGAGTATAAGGAGATGTGATGCAAGGGGAAGAAGGAGTGAGTATAGTGAGTTGTATGAGAAGCTAAACTCAAAAGAAGGAGAAAAGGATTTATATCAACTAGCCAGACGGAGAGAGCGAGCAGGGAAGTATGTACTACTATGTTTGAAAAGACTGTTGGTCCAGATGGACATTCCATGGAAGTGTTTAGGAGAGTACTGTTTTAGTTTTTAAGGACAAGGGAGATGTGCAGGGCTGTAGAAATTAAAAAGGCATAAAGTTTATGAGCTACACCATGAGTTTATGGAAAAGAGTAGTGAAAGCTAATTTGAGAAGAGCAGCAGTATGTCTTCATGCCAAGAAAGGACATCACAGTTTTTTAGAATGCTAGAGTTTAGAGAGGTGATTGGATGGACTGGAGAGAAGAGGCGAGAAGCAGCAAGTCGGGGCACATGTGTGTAAATGAGAGAGAGGGTGAGGTAAGGGTACAGTTGCAAGGAGTAGAGGTAGGGAATTTAGAGCAGTTTAAATATTAGGGGTCGACTGTCTAAAGCAAAGGGAAATGTGGTAGAAAATTAAAGAAGCAAGTGCAGCAGGGTGGCATTGGTGGAGAAGAGTACACTAGTGATTTGTATTGGCAAGAATAAAAGGGAAAGTTTACAGGACGGTAGTGAAACAAGCAATGTTTTATGGTTTAAAGACATTGCCACTGACAAGAAGACAGGAAGCAGAGATAGAGGTGCCAGAGCTGAAGATGCTGCAATTTGCTTTAGGAGTAACAAGAGTGGAGAGGAATGAGTATATTAGAGGGATGGTGCAGGTAGGACAGTTTGGGGACAAAATTAGAGAGGCCAGATTAAGATGGTTTGGACATGTGTAGATTAGGGATGAGGGGTATGTCAGGAGGAGAATGTTAGAGATGGAGCTTCCAGGCAGGAAAAAGAAGAGGAAGGCCCAAGAAAAGGTTTATGGATGTGGTGAGGGAGGACATGTAGGAAATTGAAGTGACAAGGGAAGATGGGGTAGATAGACTTAGATGGAGACTAATGGTCCACTTTGGCATTCCCTAATGGGAGCAGCTGAAAGATGAAGAATTAAATTATAGTCAATTTATGTGTAAACAAAATTAACAGAATATTTTCTGTTCAAATAACAAGGACAGAACAAATCTCAAAGGTAAAATTGTTGAATAGCAACTTGATTATGTGTGGTCAAGAGCACAAACATGATGTAATAGATAATATGGTACAATACAATAAAAATCATATACTCTTATTTCTCACTAGTGTATATAACCATTGCTGATGGGAAAATAATTACAAATAGCTAAAAGATTAAAGCTACAAGTAAGCTGATCAGCTTTAATGTAATGTAATATCATATTATTATTTCAGGTTGAAGCCCATGTACATGTCTGCCTGTCTTTCTATATGGCAAACTCTTGAAGTTCTTAAGGTTTAGTATCTTACAGCTTGTTTACGCTATGTTGTACATTTTCCTCTTCAGCCAATTACACTCCCTTTAATGTAATCAGTGCGTGAATCGCAAATGTGACTTTAGAAAAATTAGATAAAGATTAAGTTTTGTCTTTACACGACTCCACTTATACCACTTCAGTGCTGTTATTTTAGCAGTGAAAATAATAACTAATCCCAGTAAAAATATTCAGTTTAAATTTTCTAATTAATATCTATTATTGCAGATGTTTGCATTGAGCAAGTAGTTTATTAGAAGCATTTTTTATGTAGATTATTAAATCTACACATATAACTCTTCATAGCATAGTTTTTGTTCAACATTTTAATTTCACTTGTGGTGCGGATTAAACCTCAGGCAGATATTTAAGTACTGCAAAGGGTTTAGTAAATTCTGTCCAGTGGTCAATTAAAACCGTGCCCACAGTTTGATGCATGCGTGCTATGGTGTCAAAATTTCTGCTCATACCTTCACTTTTACTAAACTTTTTTTTTTTTATCTATTCATGATGCAGGTTTAACTTTAGGAAAATACCAAAGTACTGCCAAAGTTTCATTAAATTCTGTCCAGCCAGTTTTGTGTGATGGTGTGACAAAATCTGGCTGGACAGACAGACCGAAAATTTTGTGTTTCCAGTCCTCCAATGTATGAAATGTAAAAATATCATTGAAAGAGCTCTGGACAGCGGTTTTGCATATATACATAGACAAAACCTTTGTTTTATTTATAGTCTGGTTTAATGCACTTAACTCTCTAACTAGTTCAACATACAGTTTGTTATTTAGCCATCAATTTTTGATTCAATTTAATTCTTTGTTTTATTATTTGTTTCAGGATATACTCAGAGAGTATGCCAAGACATTTTTATGAAGTGATTTTTAAGAAAGTGTTTATGGAATGAAATACAAACAAACAATCAAAACAAACATGAATGGACTCAAATTAGAAACCAGGGGCACACATAAGGTTTAGAGATTTGCAGACAGAATCACAGGGACTGGACTTAATAACAAGACTGGAAAACAGGCACAGAGTCAGAAATACTGGTAAGTCCATCATATACTGAAAGCAAGGTTTATTACAACTGGAACTAGGTCTCAGAACAAATACTTCTGTACAGACAAATTAGTGTGTAGAAAGAGGAGCTTGTACAGTATATTGTGCGCCTGATAGCCTGCAGGGGCGATAGTAATCTGGGGAACTGCTAAAGGAGTTCCAAGGTGGGTCTGACCATTTATATAGCATTTTTAGCAATTGGACATTGTCACAAATTCTGGACATATCTTTACACATTTAATAAATGTATAAAATGATTGCCTTATCAATTTATCTCTGATGAGCAAGCCAAAGGCGAAAATGGCAAGGGAAATCTCTACGTATTAAATGCAGTACAAAACCATCTTCATAGATTCTAAGTAGAACCATCCTCAGTTCTAATATGTATTTATTAGCAGACCATATAGGGCCAACCTAAACAGTAGGGAATCTGAATATTATGAGAACTCCAACCAGTTTATGCTAATTTTTTTTTATTGAAAGCCAGTGCAGTGTTAGTAAGATAGAGGCCATGCGGTCATTCTGTAGATCCTGGTCCAAATAAGGACTCTAGCTGCTATATGCCGGACTAACTGGAGCTTGTTTTATTTACCAAGAAGCAGAAAAAAATATTTGGAATTGGATGCTGTCTAATGTATCAGAGTGTCAAAGCATTTTTAAAATCATGCAATCTACTTCAGCATGCATGATCTAAAACCCACAAAATCCAAAAATTTCAAGCAAAATCTAGCTAAACACTTTTGTATCCCATGCAGTTTCATGCAAGAAACAATTTCACAAACGCACAATGGAGATCAGGAATGTGTTTGTTCGAATATTCAGCATGATTTGAATATCTACTCTGCTCTCAGTTCTTATCTTTAGTGAGTCTAGATGCATGAAAGGGCTATTCAAATAACTGTCATGATTGGTGTATGCTTTCAATTTGATGAAACCCTGTTCGTCCTTTTTTGACACATTTTCTAGAAACTCATTGACATGCCCAGCTGCATTCTGCCATTTCAGCCTGAATATCAATGAGTTTTAAGCCAGGGATCCAGCACCAGCATTTCCTTCAGCCCCTCATTCAGAAGCAATTAAAAGCAAGAAATTGTGAATTAACTCATGGTAATCAGGACAAATGAAGCAAAGGTGCACTGACACCACAATTTGCACAGTTCAGCTGCGCCCATTAATGAGACACTGTAGGTCATTTGCAGTGACTGGTAGAGAAACAAGACTGCTTGAGTGGCATTTTTCACATACTTTCTGTAATAATAATAGTAATAATAATCCAGTAGGGGACACCAAATCTGTTTAGGTTGCATGATTGAAACAAACTTGTCATAAAGTTACTATGGGTCTGTGTTTCAAGAACAACTTTTTACCATGGCCTTCTAATTAGGTGGGAGCAACTATGGTATCTTAAAAAAAAAAAAAAGTCAGCAAATTGACAATAATTAGGTTTATTACAACAACGGTCAATAAAAAATAAAACAACAAATCTCAAGTTAAAAAGATTAAAATAATGTCCAAACATAAGCAACCTTTAATCATAAAAATCATTAACTATTAAAAGTCCAACCAAAAGATAATACATTAGGAGAAGGGTGAAGACCAAAAAAGAAAGAGACGACAAAGCTGCCGCGTCTTCCACTCCACTCTGAGATGTCCACTGCTCCCTCGATACAGCCCCTAGCAAAAAAAAAAAAAAAAAAAAGGCCCCACAGCAATCTTGGCACAGGTAGAAACAGAGGAATAAATAGCCTTAGGCTAATGGTCATAGACCACACACACACACACACATGCTGACACAACAACCCAGAGTACTATACTGTACAGTAGTCGTTCGGGAGATACTCACACATTGCAGGCAGAGAAACTCCCCTCTGCCCTGCCAACTTGAACTGGCATTGTGCTCTGTACAGATGCATTCCATTCCAGTGACTCCTTCCCAGTTGCTACGGCCTTACTTCATTAGACCGATGACCAGCAGGTACCATGCATAGCACTTTGCCCCTCTTCGCAAGATTTCTTAAATGCCTATACTTACTGGATCTCTGCTGTCTTTGTTCTTCTCTTTTTTTCGACTCCATGCCCCTCTCGCATGTCCTTTGCTACGTTGCTGACTCGCTGTACTGCAGACCCCTTTAGTGTTGCTCCACCACCCCTCTTTATCCACATTCACACAGACTAGTGTGAATAGAGCTATTACACTAAGGAGAATGCTCACTTCAAATTTCTCTGCCCTGTGTTGTATGAGTCTATTTATGTCTGCTGAAATACTGTATGCTGAAAAACTCATTTGGATGACATTTTAATGTTCTCTAAGGTTTAAAAAGTTTTAGCAATTAGGCAACTTCAGTCTGTAACTGGTGATAATGGAACATGGCACATCATGTTTGCCTAATGCCTCCTTTTTCCTGCTTGCCTGCTACTTGCCTACTGCATGCATGCATGCCCACTGCTCACTCCCTCACTCCTGCAGTGCAACAAGCATCTTTTATCCTTTAACACAGTTCTCTACCCACTCTTACAGCCACGCTATTGGTTAGCAGCCCAATTAACACATTTACAGGTGGATTTAACTATTCATCAGATATTGGAAGTCAAGTACAAGTACAGCATGCAATTAACCAAGCAAAATAAAAACCTTAAAACAGGCAATAACAAAACACAACATTCAATAAAATACACACAGCACACTTAAACATTAAAATACACACAGACGTTCCCTTAATGAAAATTTAGAATACAGAATAAATATCTACTCTGTGACCAATAAATTGTTTCTTACCTACTCACTCATTCTCTAGACCGCTTATTGTGTACAGGGTCACTGTACACAATACAGTGGTCCAGGGTCGCCTGGAGCCTACTTTATGGGACTTAGAGGGAACACCTTGAATAGGGTAACAAACATCACAGATCACATTAACACACACTCACACAGACTACCAGACAGGCAATATGGAAACACCAGTCTAAACTAATCTCCTGTCTTTGGACTGTAAGATGAAAAGGTTTACCCAGAACACACTAAGCATGGGGAGAACATGCAAACTCCACACACAAAGAGCCAAAAGACTGGATGTGTGGTGCCCCTGGATGTGCGAGGTCATAGTGATAACCACTATGCCATCAGGCTGCCATAAACTGTTCCTGCATTACAATATTCTAATTGCAAGTTTAAGCTAAAGCCAACACAATTATTTGTCAATAAAATTACCCAAGATTACGTCATGAATATCTCATATGTGCCAATGTAGCACTGCAAGCAGGCTGTTGCACACAGCTAGCACTGCACAATTCATCCTATTACTGTAATGCTGGATAGAGAAAGGCACCAAGTTGTGCAACACACAACAGTTCATTCATTTTAATCAGTGCGAAGTTCAAAAGACTAATCAGAGCTAAGGAGGATGCTCACTTCCAGTTTCTCTTCACTGTGTTGTATGAGTATATTTATGTCTGCTGAAATGCTGTAATTGATTGCAATATTGTTTTTGTATAAAACTCATTTGGATGACATTTTAATGTTCTCTAAGGTTTAAAAAGTTTTAGCAATTAGGCAACTTCAGTCTGTAACTGGTGATAATGGAACATGGCACATCATGTTTGCCTAATGGCTGGCCCAGAACAGAGTTACATAGTTCTAATACATTTTAAAACAAAAGTCACTATATAAGTGACTTAATATAAGTCACTGATAATATTTATTACGTAGTGCTTCTAAGTGGGTCAACGAAATAGGAGTATCTGATAGTGCTTGTGAAACAAGATATACAATAGTTCTCTTTGATGCTGGCTGCACGTGAAGACGTTGGCTGGATCTTTTTCTTGAACTTCAATGCATTTTTTGTCATTGGCCCTGTTTTGCTGCATTTAATAAACATTACCTAAACCACACAAATAAGGAATGTCTATATGCAAAGGACGAAACATTACCGGTGTCAAATTCTGTACAGATAAATGCAAGACTCACCTTAAAAGATGTCCTTGGAAATGTAGTCCCCGTAATCGACTGTTCACGATGCAATAAACAAATGCACACTCTGGCACTGTTCTTGGGGTACTTACCCCGCAATGGGGGGCAGTCCTTTTATTATTTTATATTGCAAAATATTACAACTTAAGCAAATAAAACGA
>JAQMYK010000035.1:23517741-23529686 GCA_030014345.1 Clarias buthupogon | reverse complement strand
ATTGGACTACGGTTCAGAAGATCCCAGGTTCAAACCCCACAACCACCAAGTTGCCACTGTTGGGCCCTTGAGCAAGGGCCTTAACCCTCAGATGTATAATGAGATTTTAAAAAAATTTAAGTTGCTCTGGATAAGCGCATCTGCCAAATACGTAAATGTAGTTTTTCTGACTGTCTAAACACAACAGGATATAGAGCATGTGCCATCCCTGAAATTTTTGGTTAGCCTACTGTAGCACAGTGTAGTTAGGTAGCTTTTGTTTGATTAGCAGTAAAGGTAGCTACTTGCAATACAGTGTAGTATAGTTGATTTTCCTTTTTGTTTATTCCTTTGGCACTGACCTATCTGTCCTAGGTGAGACTAGTTTTTCCTGTGTCTTGGTTTTGATGTCCACCCCTGATTATATGGTCGCCACATGTTAATTTCTCTAAATAAACACTAACCTACACATTATATCATCTGTCCCTCTCACCCAGTTACTCTGACATCTTAAATTGTTATTGATCCTGCACTACCCTAGGCCCTAACTTTGTGGGAGTGTAACAAGTTGGGAGTGTAACTCGTCCCAACTGGACAGGGAAGGGTAGCATGGGTTATTGTTGTGTATACTATGTGGACTGGACGACGTGGAAGCCTACACGAAGCCTATAGACAAAGGTTTAGATATCTTAAGAAAGCCTCTTCACAGACATTTGTAGAGCAAGGCAGAAAGAGACCCTGTTGGATACATTGAGTAGCAAGCAATGCAGATTTTGACTCTTTAGGGGAGGATTTAAAGAAAAGGATTTGAGGATTTAAAGAAATGTTTACCTGATCAGGTAGTGGTATACCTTATTGAAAGGAACGTTTAATTCATTTCAGAAGTGCTATGCTAGCTAATGAGTTTGTGCTGATACACAAGAATTTTTACAAACAGACCAAGGTAGAACATATTTTAACAACTGATCGACCAAGGCCAAGACCAATTCAGGCCAAGACAATGCAGATTAAGCGACAAGGCTTTACATCTAGCTCCTCTGTGGGTTTTTATTGGTCAGTTAATTATGAACTGTGCAGTTCTAAAAAGGAAACAGGACAAAAGCAAAGCACTAATCAGTCATAAGGCACTGCTCTGGTTAATACACTTACTCCTTCTTCTGTTGAGAAAGATGATTCCAAGGTATCTCTTGATGCAAGTTATCTGCCGTTTGTAACAGATGGAGTTTTTTCTTTGGTACAGTAGGTAGTGAGCAGACCCCAGCCTTTGTTAAAATCCTTTGTGACACAGGGGTAACCCAGTCATTTGTTTTGCCAGAAGTTTTACCATTTTCAAAGCAATACTTTTGTGGAACATGCAGTATGTTTCCTTGTGCACTTTGAAGTTCTGGAGAGTCCTGCTGACTGTTCCATACCAGATGAACAACCACGTTAGCACCCCACAGTTTTTCATGCAAGTGTTGTGACACATGCTAAAGCTTGTTTCTTGGAAGACAGAGCTCACCTATTTGACTCATCTTTTGCTGAGACTGTTGTAGTAGGGCCATATGTTTTTACTTTTACTCCTGCTTGTTCTGTGGAATTATTGCCTAGTAGGCAGGATAAATAAATCTATGGATGTTAAGTTTTGCAGTTCATTGAAGCTCAAAAGCCTGACTCTAGTCTGGAAAATGTTTTTCATCTGTATATAACCCTGAAGAGCAAATGGTCAAATGTGCAAATGGTCTCCTCGCAGTAATGTGGAGTTAAGTGTAGTGTTTTGTCAGTCAGATTGTGGTACTGTACCTTCTTTTTCCAGGGTACTGTACTTCAGTTAGCCCATGATCAGCCTTGGTGAGGACACTTGGGCATCACAAAAACTTATTTGTGCATTCATAAGCATTTCTTTTGCCTACTCTTAAGATGGATGTAGTGAAATTGACAGTCTTGCCATGTTTGTCAGTGTATTGGGAAGCCAAATCAAGTCATTCCTCCAGCTCCCCTTTGCCCTATCCTTGGGCTTGGGGAGCCGTTTGATCATGTCCTTGTGGATTGTGTTGGCCCTCTGCCTTGTAACAAGTCTGGGAATTACTACTTGCTTACGATAATGGCTGCTGCTACGTGTTTTTTCCCTACACAGAATCACCACTCCTGTTGTGGTTAAAGCACTTATAAAATTCTTCACCACTTTTGGTTTGCCTTAGGTTGTTCGGACAAATAAATATATTTTTTAATCTAAACTGTTTTATAGGTCATGAAAACGCTAAACATGGCTCACAAGTTGTCTAGTCCATATCACCTTGAGTCTCAAGGTACAGTACTTTAGAGAGAACTAGGAAAGACTGGGATAAAGTGGTTCCTCTTGTAGTGCTCGTAAAGCATTAGGGGAGTCTCAAACTCATATTAAGCAACTCTGCCAGAAAGTAGTTCCTAGAATATTCTACCTGGTGATCAAGTAATTGTTTTACTGCCAATTCCTAGTTCATTTCTTTCTGCAAAATTTTCTGGTCTATATCTAGTTAAAGAAAAACAGTGACCCTGATTATCTGTACTCCTGACTGTAAATGCGCGCATTTTTTTTGTCGAATCAACATGCTTAAGGCTTTGCATGCATTTGAAGACACCGCTGCCTTTGAACATAAGCAATTGTCCAATAACATATTTCCTGTTGGATTGGTAGTGGTAGCTGCTTGCAGTGAAGAACGTATAGTTGATGACTTGGATGGGTTAGTGATACCAGATGCCACACAAACTTTGGACTTTTAAATTGTGAAATATTGTCAAATTTGCCTTCACTTCTAGGTGGTTTGCTGGGATACCAGAAGGCAGACATTAAGAGCCTAACTTGTATGTTCCGGTACATAAATCCCAGAAGAGAGTTTGAAGCATGACATAAAAGTTACCATAAGTACACCTACAGTATTAAACAGTTTGCTTACAGTCTCAGTGTAACTAAAAAAGTGATCGTAAAGGAAGTCAAATATCTACTGGAACATGGATTAGACAAGCCAAGTTGTAGCTCATGGGGGTCACCTTGTTTACTTGTGCCCAAGTCTGATCATTCACATCGGCTGTGTACAGATTACCGACATGTTATTGCATTTACATTCCCTTATTCCTTAACCCTACCTAGAAGACTGCATAGATAATGTTGCTTCAGCCCATTTTGTTTCAAAGTTGGACATACTTAAGGAATATTGGGAGGTTCCACCACATCCTCGGACATCTGAGATTTCTGCTTTTGTTACCCCTGACAGTTTCCTGCAATACAAGGTTATGCCGTTTGGACTTCAAAATACTCTTGCAACATTCCAGCGGTTTATTGACATTCTCCTGGCAGAAGTTCCAAACTGCTCAGCTTGTTTAGATGAACTTGGTGTTTACACTAATGAGTGGCCCACTCATTTAGCTGTACTGGAGATGATTTTAGAAGACTAGAACAAGCATCTCTGGCACTAAACTTACATAATTTATGTAATAAATTATCTATCTAACATAATCTATCTTGGACAGTAATGTCCAGTGGATGCCAAGGTAACTGCCATTTTAATCTTTCCTTTACTCTCCACTCCATGTGAGCTACATGCATTTCTTGGAATCGCAGATTCAATAAAAAAATCTTCTTAAGTTGTGGTTTCTCTTACATATTTACAGAGCCCATTCAAACCCATTGTCTGGACTCCAGATTATCAACATACTTTTGACAGTGTGAAGGCTATGTTATGTAATGCCTCGATATTTACAGTCCCAGATTTTTCAAGGCCTTTTATACTGAAGGTTGATGCAAGTGCAGTAGAAGCTGGAGCTTTATTGCAGGAAGATGCACGTGAAATTGACTGTCCAGTCAGTTATTTCTTACTTAAGCATAACAAACATCAGCTATAATACTCTACAATAGAACAGGAAGCGTTAGCATTACTATTGGCTTTACAGTTTTTTGAAGTCTGTGTTGGGTCCATGGTGCTATTTGTCATTGGGTATACTGACCATAAGCCACTGGTGTCCTTGTCCTGTATGTACAACTGGAATCAAAGACTTATGAGACTAGTTTTCCTTGTGTCTTTTGTTGTCCACCCCATTCCTGACATGACATTTAGATGTCAATTACACTATCTGTAAATAAAAATGTAACCTACACCATATACCATCTGCCCTTCTCGCTTAGTCACCCCAGCATCTTAAATTGTTATTGCTCCTGCACTACCAACTTTATGGGAGTATGACAATGGGTTACTGTCTATGTTGGGATTCTATTAATGTTCTCCCAGTCTATATCTGAGTTTGGGGTTATTCAGGTCCCTTGCCCCTCAAAAAACAGCCCTGTATATCTGGGTCCACAATGACCTGGACCAAGATCAACAGGTTACTGAAAATAAATGGATGGATGAATGAATGACCACCTCCTCCATTGTCCATACTGAGATAAAGAGTGCAGGATATCATGCCGGAAGGAAATATTTTAGAACCTGCTAGCAGTAAGCAAAACATTTCCTCAAGCTGCTTGGTGTAATAATCCTGCTGCAAAAAGTATCTTTCATAGGATAGTAGTCTTGGATATCAGCCCATGAAGCAGATGGATATAATGTTCTGAATGTTCTCCAGACTCTTCTGATGGCGTCAGAAGTCTTTTGATGGTGCTGGTATTCCTGACAAAAGTAATGGAGAAATTGCCCTAAACAGACAGTCATCAGTTAAAAAAATTAAAAGGTTAATACTACTTCTCCAAAAAGTAAATCTAACACAGAGTGTGGAAGAAGGTTGTGTTTGTTCCCAGTTAGCTGTCTAAAATGTAGTATAGAGTGTGAACAAACTGGGAAGATTACATAAAGAAAGGAAGATGTAAAAGAGTCAGCAAAGAAAACAAACTAATATGTCTTGAAAATATAAACCAAATGGAAAAATAGGCTGAAACAGATCTTAATGGGGGTGACCGAACTGTACCATTTTAGCTGAATAAATTTTTTCCTATGCACATACCATTTCAGCTGAAAAAGACAAATAGAAACCAACACTACCACCTAACCGGAAGAAAATGATAGTACGATATTACAGTGGGTCAAAGAGGAGCAAAAGAAGAGTGTGGAATATTAGGTGAATGTGATATCCAGAGAGAAAAGAAATCGTGATTTTGCATTGGCCAACTTTTTTTTTGCTAGAACTTTGGTCTGGTGCTATTCTAATGAAATATTTATAGATCTAATCTTTACATTTCGTAAAGATAATTTTTCTCAGATAACCTAATTTCCTCTCATTTATGATATAGGGTTGCATGTCAGGTTTTATTTTCTAAGAAATTTTGGAAAACATTCTCATTCCAATGACAAAAAATAGGTTTGGTGGTGGTGATGTCATTTCTTGACAAAACTCCATCTTGCAAAGTTGATTTGTCAACCACTATTCAAGAAAGTTATAACCAGTTTGACCACTTTATCCCTGTGTAAGCATTTTGTTTGTGGTGCTGCCATAAATTTTGCCAGGGGGGGTTTAATATTGTAGTCTTGGCGGTAGACTAGTAGCTATAACATGAAGTCAAAAATCGTCTGATGCACAATAAAAGTAATATCATATCTCAATACTTATGAATACCCTATACTTACATATGACATAAATTTTAAGCAATTTAGTTAAGGGAGGAAGGTTTTCGTTTTTTAGTATATTAACCTAATTTTATATATGACAGGGATACATTAAATACTACTTTTGTGCCAAGACACTACAGTAACAACGTTTATAAGGGAAAACAATGGTTTGTTGTTACACTGCATAAATGAAAGTTATGTTGGCATTTGGTTCCATTTTTCTCAAATCAGAAGCAGAGACAGTCCTTAGAAAAGCTTAATACTGAATTGCCAAATTGATGTGGTCTTAGTTTCCACCCAGCCAAATATTGTAGATGCACAAACTGTGCTTGATAAAAAGGTATTAATAGAGTGAAGGGGTGCAGTTAGTCAGGTCAAATGCAAGCAAACTTTCACACAGAAGTTTCACATTACACTCTTTTGTGACAAACAGAAAGTCACTTGGGAGGCAATTGAGCATGTACAAAAAAAAAAAAAAAAACTTTTTAGATGGCATTTTATTAATCATTATTTTTAAATTATAAACAGTGGGAAATGTACTGTACTTATACTTATCCATGACCTAATTATCAAGGTATAACATAAGAATGCAAGTCAAAGTTTCAACCAGCAAATAAACACTCTTTGAGTATAACGCATCTTTATACTAATGCTAAATTTGTCATTAAGAAAATCTACATTGTAGTATCTACTTAATAAAAAAAAATTTTTTTTTTTTGCTCATGCACACATTGATACATTCATCAAGCATATGTGAAGAAAGAAAATAAAGCAAAGGGTTTCATTTTTGCCCTAATCCGCACCAATACATCCATGCAATCGCCTCTGCTCTGGTGCTGTTGCTCCAACTATGCAAAATCCTTTTCCAAGGTAAAGTTTGGCACAGTCCATTAATAAAATGGAAAAACAGTCACAAAATGGTCAGTTATTAGGTGAAGAGCATTTATTGCACACTATGGAGCAAAAAACTAAAGGAAGCTTCATTCCTCCCATCTGAGGTAAGACAATTCCAGGAAAGAGTACAATGTGGACATGGCTGAACTGTGAGCTACTGACTACCATGAGTGAAATAGACAGTGTTCCATGCCCAAAAAAGGGTATAAATCCAAAAGTTGAATGGCTTAGATGACAACAGGAATTATCAGTTTAAAAGGGCAATAAAGTACAACAGGAGTCAATAAACAATTACATTACATACTTTAGTAAGTGCCAAGACTCTTCGTCACATGAAAGACTGTTCTTTAGAGATCTTAGAAAAATCTGCAAAAAACATTATTTATTTTTCTGCCCTGGGATTTACATTTAAGCATAGTCGAAGAAAATCCGGAGAAATTCCATTTTGTTCATAACATAAAGTCAAGTTCCTAAAGTAAAGGATTAAACATGGATTTAGAATTTAGGAGTTCTTGTGTTCATTATCTGGTCTATATGATAAACTGTTTTGTTGTTTAATCAGGTAACTTTCTGCAATGTCTGCTTTTGTTTAGCAACGATATTAACATCTAGCATTCATTCTGCTATCTGCAAAGATAAACTGCAGCTGTACTTGTGTTTTCAAAACAAGAAAAATAGGCATTGCATTGCTGCTATCAGTCACGTCAATTTAATTAAGGTAATGTTGCATGCAGCACTAATTGGTTGACTTCCTTATAATCAATGTATAATTAGTGTTATGATCAGGATGCTTTCGACCTGGATAAACAGGCAACATTTGAAGTAGATCATTGCTCCTCTGTCATCATGGGACATCTTGGCTGCACCTCTGGGCAATCTGCAGCACTGACAGAACATGACTAAAAGCATACCAGCTCATCTTAAGCAGATCAACTGTAATGAAAAATCTCTGTCGCAGACGCTGCGTGAATTGGCCTCAGTACCGCGTCACTGTCGGATGCCAATCGACAGGTCAGTTAGCAAATGTGTGTATTGACGAACTCTTACAAGTGTGTCCTGTGATCGATAATTGAGACTGGCTTCTTTTGGAGACGAAACACAAAACACTCATTTCAGTTTTGTTACACAGGAACCGAAATAGCATCAGTCTTTTGTCTGCAAACAGATTTATAAACATTGTAACTGAATGAACAGCCAGCTAAATGGAACGTACACACATTATCAGCTTACTGGGTAATTGTAACTCGATTTACAGTATCATTCACTGGCCACCCAGTACGTATCTGCATCCGAATTATGAACATTTCTACGACATATGATTATGTCAAGCACAAATGCATGCTGCACTGTTATTTATAAAGGGTAAATGCATTTATGCAATGTTTAGTACTAATGGCTTAGAATGTATATATTAAAGGTTGACTGTGTAAGTCAACACTTGATGATTTAGTATTGCTTAACATATTTTTTGTTAAATGCCTTATGATTGATATGCCGAATATTAACTTGTGCTTGACAAAATGTTAGGTCCACATCAAACTGAACTTCATAAAAGGTTATCACATTGCAACATTAACTGTTTTGATCTAGTATGATGTGTGTTGTTCACTTATCTTTGTAATAATATTATATTTGTTTTATATGAGATTAATGTAATGGTAATGAATGTGTTATAAAAGATCTATGTTGGTATTCTCCAAATAAATGTCTACCACAGTTATCGTATGGTTGTTTTTAAGTATTATCACATCTGTCATAAAAAATACACTTAGCAATATTTAGCATGAGAAAAAAACTGTCATAGCATAAAAAACTCACCACTAATAACAAAACAGCACTAATTATATTACAGGAGATAAACTGTCATGGTGACTCATGACAACATTCGAAATCTTCCATAACATGTTTACATTTTGTTTCAAAAAAGTGTCAATACAATATTAAAGCTATGCTTTTTTAAAAGACAGACTGTTTGAATATCAAGTCACAGCATATTTGTGCATTTGTGTGTATTCGTGTGTCTGTGTGTGAAACCGTTGCTATTTATATCATGTTTAGTAGCTACAGGCAACAACCACCATCTGTATTAAGCACAGCGAGATGCTGGCATTAGCCAGCATAGTCAGTGAAAAGAAAAAAAGAAAAAAAAATGCACCAAATATAAGCACATACAAGCGCATAAACACCGAAACACAGATAATGAATTAGGATTAATGAGTGAGAAACAAAGTGAATTGTTTCCAAGTGAATTAGATTACAAATCAATAAAAATCACTTCAGTGATTCATCAGACTGCAACCTTTTACAGAAGATTAATTACCTAGATATTAGTTACAAATGTGTGAGAAGAGAGTGCACAGAGGCTGCTGGCAGATCAACACTACATTTTAACAACATCACAAAATTACAGTGATAGATCCTGAATTCAATTATTGTACGAAGGTCCTGTGATGTACAAGCTGCAGAGTCGCAAAACCGTCTGCAGCTAGACCATTCGCTTTATGCATGGGCTATTTATACAGTGCATGCTATTAATAGACATGTCCCTCATGCGCACACTGCTGAGCTCTCATACTGCAGGCCTGCGGTATGCTCTGTTCACACACACACACACACACACACACACACATGCACATGCACACACTGCTGCAGTACTCTCTATATAAAAAAGCAGGAAAATTAAACAGAAGGACAGGGATAAAGACTGTAGAAAATGAGAGCTGGAGACAAAGCAAAGAGAAAGTGCGTCGACAGCTAAAGAGTGCTGCATCTGTTTCACTGGAACCTCTTCAGCATTTTTTCGCCTTTGAAGAGTAGATCAGGTATCCCACTGACAGCACTTCATTACCCACAGGATTCTCCATGCCTTCTCCATGCCTTTCTGAGCATCTCACTTAAGGCTTGCCACACTTCTCAATGCCCTTGATCTACCCCCTGAGGGAAAGAATTTACCTCCACTTGTAAGTGCAACCACATCCCTTTCGAGCAAGTGCTGCTGCTTAGGACCTGCCTGCATCATGAACAAACAGTCCAACACACAGAATACCAAGAGTGAAGGTAAAATGCCAGCATTCACACAAGCTCTAACTGCCACATTAATAAGCCAAGTCTGTAGTGTAACAGAAAAACAAAGCACATAACACACATATCATCATACATAATTCACTTTATCCATGTTATGGAGAGAAATGTATTTTAAAAATATAAAGTATTTTATTATTTTATAGAGAACCATGATTTTGACTTCCTACTCTTGACAAAATATTGACTTAAAGCTGAAATATGGACTCTGAGCCAGTTTCAATATCCACTTAGCAACCAAGCCAGGCCTCTATTACTGAGTTATATTAAAAATCATTGCCACATGTCAACTGTTCTGTGTTAATAACAATAATGGGCTAGTCACTATTACACATGTTCACATCATAAAATATGTAAGCAGATCAGAAATTATCAATCAGAAAAGTGTCATTCATCTTCAGGAACAGCTTTAATCCTGATTAGGGTCACAAAAGATCCACAGCCTGTTTTGTAAACACTTATACCGAATCATATAAGATTAAACCTGGATGGGGCCAGTCTATATAAGAGAACCTCACACACAGTCACACAATCATTAATTTATCTAGGAGGTGGGAAGGAAGGGAAAAAATACACACTGACAGTAACTCGAATTCAGGACTGACCCCGGGACCCTGGAGCTGTGAGGTGGCAACACTACGGTACCTGCTGTTGGTATATTGAGATTACTGTTCCAACAATACACACCAGGAGAATTTGCTAGTACACCTACTGACTAACAACTGGAAATCAGAGCAAGGCTTTTAGAGTAAAGTTAAACATTGTTGTTCTTAATTTTATTTCATTTCAAAGCTGAAATCCTGTTGTAGCATACATGAATGATGCCATCCAGGGTGGTGACTGGTATCCCATCCAGGGTGTATTCCTGCCTCACACCCAGACCTAGGATAAGGTGTTAACTAAGATAGAATGAGAGAGAGAGACAAAAAGAAGAAATGAAAAGTAAAGATGACTGCTTGAGGACTGACAACTCTGATGCTAACTTATGAAACCTCACCATGACTCAAAGAGCTTCTTTCATTATTAGCAATAACATTTATTAAAAGATGAGCTTTATGTCTACAGTAGTATCTATACCTTGATGACCCCAAACTGCACCCCAAAAACTCTTCCAATTTGTGTTTTCATATTTAACTACATATTTAGAGAGCAATCACATAGAAATACTGGTGCTTTTTCTCCCCTCACCAGTTTGGGGAAAGTACTTTGAGGAAGTTTTAACATGACAACTGCTAAAGAACTGAACCGAAAATCGTTAAAGAACTGAAAGTCCTTACACAAATTGACGGATTTAAAATTAGAGACGTGTCGGGTGGAACTTCATCTTTAATTATTGCAACATGTATGCATGTGTGGTGTGGTTGTGTGTTGCACAACTCCTACTCTTTATTTAAGAAGTTAATCTTTTGTATTTTACAGTGTTTTACAGTGCAGAAAAAGTTATAGCTTCATACTGGATAACATACTGTCAACTTTGCTGATACTGCATGAAATACATCATACAAATAAGAAATCATAACATAATTTTGTACAGAGTGATCCTGTATTTTTAAATGTTCGTGATCAAACCTTAAAAGCAAATGACGAGTTATTACCTGTTATTATCCTGCCATCTGGTGGGGGTTGTGAAAATACCCCAAAGATTCATAACAGCACTCTACCAGCAATAATCTATTACTGGCAAATACCACATTAACATAAAACTATTACATATCATTGTACGCATGGAGATAGGTTGAGAAAGAGAGATAATTAACCTAAAAAGCTCCCTGTGAGATTACACTGCAGAAACCATTTACTTTTAACAAGAACTGGTATTTTAGTTAACTATTTGGCTTTAGGTAAGAAGTTAAGAAGCAAATATGCTGTTAATGATACTGAAGAATCCACACAATGATGGGTGCTGATGTGTAATCAGAGATAACCAGCTGAGACAAACAAAAACAAATAGAGACTGTATCCTGTACTCCATAACACAGATAGACCCTATACACCCTGGACAGGGTGTCAATTAAACGCAGTGCACACATGCACACATTACACACTCACATACTCAAACCCACCAAGTATAGGGAGAGCATGCAAACTCCACGCACACCGACCCGAGCCATTAAGGTGGATGTATATTTTGTGCAAACACAGACTCCTGCAGGACTAGCCATAACAGCATAACTAAAGGTTCTTCAGAGGTCGTGTCAAATCAATGTGTCAGTGGTTAATGATTCTGAGCTGTTTGGAGGCACAAGAGGACGTACAGAATATTAGCCAGGTGGTTTTAATAGTATGGCTAATCGATATATACTCAATGGCGGCACGGTGGTGTAGTGGTTAGCACTGTCGCCTTGCACCCCCAGGGTCTGGGTTCGATTCCCGGCCAGGCTCAATTCCCGTCTCTGTGTGCATGGAGTTTGCATGTTCTCCCTGTGCTTGGTGGGT
>JAQMYK010000035.1:23484572-23504686 GCA_030014345.1 Clarias buthupogon | reverse complement strand
TCTTCAGTGCCACTGTCTCTAAGCCGTAGAGCATTGCTGGTCTCACCACTGTCCTGTACACCTTTCCTTTCATTCTCTTTTATCGAACAACACACCTGACACTTTTCTCCACCCATTCCAACCCATTTTCATTATTAAGAAAAATTAATACAGTCAATTAATTTGTTCAGGGTGTTTTTTTTCTTTAACATGACTATGTATGTATTAATCTTAATATGACTGCTGCATTAACCTGGTTTATTTATTCAGGCTTTGGCTCATTTGTTGATAAAACACTTCTTCCATTTACGGACACAACTGAAGAAAAATTAAAAAAGCCTTGTCCAGCCAAAGCACAGGAATGTCAGCCAGCGTTTGGCTATAAGCATGTCCTAAGTCTGACAGCGGATGGGGAAAAATTCACTAAAATAGTCTCAGAACAGAAAATATCGGGCAACTTGGACTCGCCAGAGGGAGGTCTGGATGCCATCATGCAAGTTGTCACCTGTTTGGTGAGACTTCACCTATAATATATATTTTTTGTGCTATTACAAGCAGCTCAGGAAAACCCTTTATTTCGGCAAAGTGTGCCTTTTTGAACACACACACACACACACACACACACACACACACACACACACAGTCCACTTTAATAGGGATATTTGCACACCAGCTCATTTATGCAGCTATCCAATTTTGTTCTAGTCTGTAACTGTCTAGTTAGTTAAGTCACTGCCCATGGTTCCTGTACTTTGCTGACAGGAGTGAAACCCATTATGGTATTTTGCTATTATACTGTAGCCCACTTCAATGTTTTGTGCATAGCAAGTTGCTTTTCTGCTCTGTGTCACTATTGAAGTCACAGAACTTGCATGATTTTTGCATTGTGCAGCTGTTGGATTGGCTGATAACTGCAAGAATGTACAGGTGTTCCTAATTAAATCGACATTATCCCAGTTTAATTTATCCAGTTCTGTTGTTTTGATTAAATTTGACAGCTTTGCTAAAATATGTAAATTTACAGCATATTATCACCAAAAAATAATCTCAATTTGGGTCAAAAATCTTTTGTTGAGTTCAGCCATGTAGTAATTACTTGGTTTCCTCAGATTGCCATACAAATAGTTATATAGTCATGCATCTCTTTTTTTTATCATGCACAGGATAAGATCGGCTGGGGAAACAGCACACGGCTTCTGGTGCTGGCCACTGATGCTGGCTTCCATATGGCAGGTGATGGGAAACTTGCTGGCATCCTTGAACCTAACCAAGAGACATGTCAGCTGGATAGTAATCACATGTATAGCAAGAGCAATACTTGGGTATGTTTGAATACTTTTGGAGTAGTATGATAAAAATAATACACCTTTGTTGCTATATTGTGTTCTATAAAGTATTTTAAAATTTGATTATATATATATTTGATTAAACTGTCCCTGTCAGGATTACCCATCTGTTGGTCAGATAGCCAGGAAGTTGGAAGAGCAAAACATACAGCCTATTTTTGCTGTAACTGAAGATGTATCATTTATTTACAAAGTGAGTCTTATGCTCTTAATATCTGTATTAACATAAAATGTTTGTGAGCTAAGGAGTATCCTTTGTGATATAAGGCTGTTTTCTTCTCAAGGAGCTGAGTAAACTCATTCCTAAGTCAGAAGTTGGAGTACTGAGTAAAGATTCAAGCAATGTGGTAAACCTAATAGTGGAAGCATACCAGGTGAGGAATCTTTTCTTTTTCAACCCTTTACACAGAATTAGATACATTTCTTTGTAATAACTATATACACAGATCAGCCAAACCATTAAATCAACTAACATTAAAACCCATCTAGGTTTTATGTTCTATTTGTGCCCGTGGGGCAGCTCTGGGCCTTTTGTTGGCTTTTCTGTATCAGATTATCCCAATCATGCAAGAATGGGCCTGAATGAGCCATGGGTGCCCATGATCCTGTCACTAGTTTGCTGGGATATGGTTGGTCATCAGTGTACAGTTCACCTGGCAGTAGTGTTGATGTTATGGCTGATCAGTGTATAAATATATCCTGTATAAAGTGATTAATTTATCTATCTAGCTGTCTGTTTGGCAGTCTGTCTGTCTTTAAAAACAATTAGTGGATTTATGTGAATTTATGTAATTGTAAGTGCAAGTGTTTTTGCTTACATATTTCTGATTATAATATCTTTTACAGAAACTCTCCTCGAATATAATTGTGACCCATGATGCACTCCCAGACGACATATCAGTAACATACACATCTAATTGTAAAGGAGGAGGGAAGCCTAGTGAAAGGGGGACATGTAACAATGTTGGCATTGGTACAGAGGTACAATAGCACACAACACAACTCATTTCATTTTGATCTAAAGCATGTTAATACAATTTTTAACAAAACGTTTAAATTTCATAGTGATGCCCAATTACCAAATCTCATTATTATTTTATAGTAGTAAAGTGTACTTGTTGCATATAGTTTCAAAGAACTTTATTAATCTCAGAGGGAAATTGCTTATAAACAATAGTGAAATATTGAAATAGTGATAAACATAATAAAATACATAAACACATGATCTATTGCCCAATAGTATATCCCAGCTCATTCTGCTTTGTGGTGTCCCTACATTTTTCTCTTCAGGTGAATTTCAATGTGACTGTAAAGGCAGCAAAATGCCTTGATGACGTAAAGACCTTCAATATTGGTCCTTTGGGGTTTAATGAAAAACTAAAGGTTTTGGTTAAAACAAGATGCAACTGCGAGTGCGACAATCTATCTGATCCACATGATCCGTACTGTAATAAGCAAGGCAGCGTTGTCTGTGGCACATGCAGGTATGGAAAAAAAAATATGTACTGTGATTATTATGTGTAATATGTGTTGCTGCTGTTGGTGGCAATGTTGTTGTTGGTTCCGCCATTTTACAAGTCTAGTAATGCACAATTAGCATTGTTTACATTTACATCATTTGACTGGTTCTTTTATCCATATCTAGAGGAGTTAAACAGCTGAGGACATTGTACCCTTATCCATCCTCGATTTTTTAAGAGATCTTTCATACTATTGAACCAGTGGTTCAGAAGATTTTTAATATCAGTCCGACCACTAGTGTTTTGCCTGAAACCTTTAAGCATGCAGTGGTGCAGCCATTAATTTAAAAACCTAACCTGGATCCCTCGATTCTGTCTAACCGCAGACCAATATCTGACCAATATCTATAAGTAACTATTTCTTTCTGGACTACTGGAGAAAATTGTCTCTGTACAGCTCCAGTCTTATTTAGATGCACATGGAATTCTTAAGGTGTTCCAGTCTGGTTTTAAAGTTCTCCACAGCACTGAATCTGCCCTCTTAAATGATTCCTAACTGCCATTCGGATCCATTATTAGGAAGCACAGAATGTCTTTTCACTGTTTTGCAGATGATAATCAAATATATCTTCATTAGAAACAGAGGGATACAAACAGTATCTGTTCAAACACCACTTTTGTGCCTAGAGGATGTCAAAGCCTAGATGGCTGTAAATTTAATGAGACTGAATTGCTGGTATTTGGACCCAGTGGAGCTTGTGTTGGCTTTCACTGAGATGTGTTCCTGTGTCAGCTTGATTATTGTAATGCGCTTTATGTTGGTGTTGGCCAGGCCTCAATTGCACAGTTGCAGTTGGTCCAAAATGCTGCTGTTTATAAAGGGAACAAATAAACAGGAACACAATTCCAGTCTTGGCATCCTTACACTTGTTCCCTGTGCACTTCAGGGTCAAGTTTAAAGTATTGTTAATAGCCTACAAAGGCCTGAATAATTTAGCATTTCAATATATTTGTGACCTTTTAAAACATATAGTCCAGCACGGTCTCTCAGGTCTTAGGATTTAATTTAATTTATTATTATTATTGTTTGTTTCGATGTCTGCAGCTATTTTAGGATTGTACAGCACTTTGGTCAACTAAGTTGTGTTAAATGTGCTTTAAATATAAATTAGACCTGACTTGAGTAGCAGACCCAAATTTTAGATGAGCAAAAGTATTAGAATAGGTTTAAAGTAAATTTAATTAAATAACAAATAAAATATAACCCAATGCCTCAGAATTTCTTAATTTTTTAAGAACTGCAGTTGTTATCAACTGTAGTTGTTTTTCTTGGCTAAACCATTCAGTGTTTGGTTGTTTGTACACTATGATGAATGCATTGTCCCGGATTAATTTTTCCATTTTTCTCAGCTTTAGAATGGCTTACTTTTCTCCCATGAGCAGTTAGTTGGTATTCCCATTGGTTTATATTTTTTTACCAACAAATGCAGTAATCACTGACCAAAACAAGTCTCAAACCAAGAGTAGGCATTTAGAGCTAACAAACACACCTGCGTAACAAAAAACACTTTCAGCCACATGTTCTGATGTTTTGTTTTGTTTTTTTTATTTGCAAAAAATAAGACCGTTCAAAGGAAAGGTGGCATGTTCTAAGTTGTTCAGCACATCTAGGTGTTTATACTGTACATGTATAGCAAAGACAAATGAATCGGCCTGGTATTTCCAATACTTTGGAGCACTTATTACAATACTTATTACGTATTACAATACTAGCTTAGGAAAAGTAAGAAAACCTAGACTCAGAAATCTCTGACCACTTAAGCTAAGAACTCTTAGGGATGTTCCATTTGCCCCTTCAAAAAGAGCCTTTCAAGAGGCAGTTTGGTATTTTCATGTCTGTCTTAAATCAAAATTGAGGTGCATATAGGTACATTACCATAGGTCTTGGTTGCTGAAAACTTTCTTGTTTGACACACTGACTGTGTTTTGTCATCTGGAGTACAATGTAAATAATTCCAAAGTTCAGCTAATAGGAAGATTCACAGACTCATATGAAGCTTCTGCAGTTACACTGAGCTAAATTGAGTTGGTATTTTTAAAGGCTAAAACGATACCAAGGTGCCGATTCGATTTGTTTTAATATTGAACCTACCAAACTCAATATAAAAAATATATATCAGATTTTCTTAATTCTGAACAAACTTCACAAATAATTAACTCCTACCATGTAGGATCATATAGGAACTGCAATGTTTTACCACCTCAAATGCAAAAATACAGTATATAAATTAAATTTGAAAAATCTATTTTGGAGACAATGTGACAATACATGAATTGCCCGACAAAAGAGTCATGATAAGCAACTCAAGTGATTTTTTGCCATCTCTAGTATTTAGTACAAATGTAACTTTTTTCTTTCTCCTGAATGAGCCATATGGCTAACCAAATCTAGTCCTATGGCTCATCAAAACTTGGGTCCAGTTATTTACATTGTTCTCACGTTCTGGGTGTGTGCAGTGTGGGTGTGGTCGGTGTGCAGAGCAGGAGAATTTATAACGAGTAAGACCTATGGTAATGTACTTACATGGCAAACAATTTTGATTTAAGAAAGACTTGAAAAAAACTTAACTTAATATTAAACTATCCCTTTAAATGTCGTATGTGGAAGTGTTCTCGGAGAGTTTCCCTATCAGAAAAGATTCCAAGCACTGTATGTCAGAAAGCTATGAGCTTTAAACCTTTTAATGCACTTCTAAGATCTTTTGTAATGTTGTAGGTTAGACCTGTCAACTTCATTTAATTTCTTGATAATAAGCTAGAAATGGCTAATAGCATAATATTTAGCTTTAAAAAGTAAATACCCTCCCAATTCTTTCCTCCTATTCAATAACTCCTAAACAAAAGTCATAATGGCCTGGCAATCTTAGCAAAAGCCTCAAAGAACTCCAGCACCTTTAATTATTTTTTATTATACCCACTGTTAACAGATCCACAGTCACTCTAGTGGTTCTTAATTGTATCTGAGGACATGGTTTGCACTAAATACTAAATAAATAATTTATAAATAAAGTAAATAATTTATCAATAAATGGAGCATTTCAATAATCACACTGCACTGGAAAATTAAAAAATAATTAATTGCATTTATACTATTGAACCATAATATCATTACAGTACACCAGATATTTTCAAACTTTTCATGTTGATATACCATCACTTGCTTGCTCTGTCCATAGCTGCAACTCTGGTTACCTGGGACAGCGGTGTGAATGCAGCTTGGGGATGAAAGATGAGGCTACCTTGAAGGCTCAATGCCACAAAGACAATGGGACAGAGTGTGAGGGGCGTGGAGACTGCGAGTGTGGGGTGTGCAAATGCCACCAAACTGAGGGGGGCAAATCCTACTATGGTACTCACTGTGAATGTGATGATGAACACTGTGAAAAGGACCATAATAAACTGTGTGGAGGTATTTACACACACACACACATACACACACTCTAAACGAGATTTCACACAGTGCTTGGAACATGTGCTTACATCTGAATTATGTACTTTTTGTAGGTAATGGAACTTGCAGGTGTGGAAATTGTATATGCAATGACGGCTATGAAGGACCAGCCTGTCAGTGCAAGAAATCTGATGAAAGTTGCCAGACGGGGGGAACCGTGTGTCATGGGCGTGGCAAATGTTTGTGCAACACTTGTAAATGCCAAACTCCATTCAAGGGACTCCACTGTGATGATTGTACTAATTGTAAATTGCCATGCCAAGAGTCGGGGTAAGAGAAACATTAGACCAACCTAAATATATATCATCTTCCACAGCCTCTCTGCCTTTTACAAATTAAAATCATAATACTTTCATTATTATAGGAGGGACTCTGTAATCTACATTATCATTTATCTTCTTTTGCCTTTACCTTATTTGAGTAGCCCAGTTTAAGACGTTTGATTATTCTCAAAAAGACTTAATAGAGAATGTGAAGAGTATTGAATAAATATAGTATGATATTGTGAGATAAAATAATAGTTTTTGACGTGCTGTTGAGAATTAGTCGATGTTGACTTTTCATAGAGTAGGTAAAATTGACTGTCGAAATAAAATGTCTCGTTTCTAAGGTTTTCATTCATTCAAATTTGTTTAAATGTTGAACAACAGTAAGACAGGGTTCATGGTGTGGACTCATCCACAGGCCGTCATTATTTCTACAAATGTTTTATACTTTCAATTCATATGCTGATATTAACAGCTCTTTATTAAATCTTAAACAGAAACTGTATTGAATGCAAAGTATTTAACAAAGGACAAAAAAACGCCTGCACAGAGAACTGTGGCCACCTTACAGTTACATCAGTAAAAAACCTGTTCGGAAAGAACTGCCAAGTGAAGGATTCAGAGGGATGCTGGATGAGTTTCTCAATGACTCGACTAGATGGATTTGACAAATATGATGTTAAAGTCCTCGAGAACAGAGGTAATCTAATCAGTAACTGTGAGCAGGTTTTGATATTGTGTGATCATTAAATGGTGGTTATAACTTATAAAATTCTGCATCTATCATTAAAGTATGTCTATCAGTAATGTCTGTTCATTGGCATTGTTATTTTCATGTAGTGGAGTTGTATTTTGTGTGTGGTACAGTATATAAACAAAGTTGTTTTATTGAGAAAAATCATTATTCCTGAAATTGTTGTTAAGTAATAACACTAAGTAGATTTGGTCTAAATGTAGCTATCTTAGTTTTCTTGTAGTTACATAATCTGTATACATCCTTTATGCTAGAATGTCCTGAGGGGCCGAATGTTCCACTCATCGTGGGAGGATCTCTGGCTGGTGTGGCATTGATTGGACTTCTACTTCTCACCCTCATTAAGGCACTGTTTTATTTCAAGGACCTCAAAGAGTGGAAGAGGTTTGAAAAAGAGATGCAGCGCAGTAAATGGGCACAAGTATGTTCAGTTTGTTCAGAAAATAATGCTTGTTAATAATACTTTAATTTAAAAATAAATAAATAAATAATAATAATAATAATAATAATAATAATAATAATAATAATAATAATATCACCATAGTGAACTGCACATTTGGTATGTATGTGCCACATGTGGTAAGCATGATTATTGGTTTTGTTTCCACTCTCTCTCTCTCTCTCTCTCTCTCTCTCTCTTTCTCTCTCTCTCTCTTTCTCCAGGCTGATAATCCATTATTTAAAGAGGCAACTACAACTGTTGCGAATCCAGTATTTACTGGAGATTCTTAAAGTAGTAGAGGATCACTGAAGTTCTGTAAAATAAACTCACTGTAGATCCACTCTTCAAGACTCCTTTTCCAGTCCACATTTTTGCACCACTCTCTGTGCTGGGTAATAAGCACTGTTACTTGAACACCTGAACACAGTAATCAGGGTTCTCTAGCCCATGATTGTTTGTCAGGGATTTGGAATGGCATCCTCAGGAGATTTATTTTTGGCTCTGACATAGTATTTTTGCTTATTTTGTATTACATATTCAACAGTTTAATATTTTGATGTATGTGGCTAACTTGGGGTTCAGTGTTGGATCCTTGTATATAATTATCCTTTATAACTTTTTTGTATGATCTTTTGTGTGAAGGTATTTGGAAAGAATTTAAATAAAATGTTCTACTTAAATAATGTTTGATGATTCTTGTTCTCATTCTTGTCGATGTACGTCTCGGTTGATGGAAGTCAGAAAATCATTCGTTTATTTAAGTCATAATGCTTTATTCCAGTAAATGTAAACTTTAATTAGCGAAAATTTACGCATTTGCCTATTTACATTTTTGCTATTTCTACACTGACTATATTTTGTGCAATAGAAAACAAAAAGAGACTTGAAGCTAACAAATGAATTACGTAATGAAAAGGGACAGTCTCTGAGGAACCAGTGGCCAGAGCTCAGCAGTGAGCCCTGCCCTGTCTGTCCTCCACGGCAGAACTAGTTAATGAATCTGAGGATCAGAAGGGGTGCGGTGGTACAACAAAGTTCATAGCAGGAAGCTAAGTATATGATGCTAAGGAGTCAAACATACGTACACATAATTAACCCAGAAGCAGGTAGGAAATGTATTCTCATATAATGTTTTTCAAAAACTGTACGTAAAAACAATTGGTTAAGTATTTTTGGTACAGTAAACAACTACTTTGTGTAATCCTATATAGTTCCTTATAGTTGTGATTAGTTATCAGGTTGTGATCATAATATAAGTGTCTACGTCCAACTTCGGAAGGGTGTGCATGCGTGTGGTGAGGTCAGAGGTTGATGAATAACTTGCAAGTAATAAATCAGAAAAGTACAAAAATACATTTTGCGAAGCACCTCTCATATGCAGAGTCTTTCACAAGGGCTCCAGTGTTCAAGTGTCATGTCCATGTTGCTGCATGAGTTGGGCAGAAAAAAAGCTGAGGCAAACACACTGCATCACTCTGCATCTTACAAACACATTACCCGTCCATTATAATGTGTTTTTCCATCTGAAACAGCTTCTGAACTGTATATTTGAGGAAAGTTTTTGCAATTCATAATAAATCATGGCATTGGAATGGAAAGATGAATGACTAAACTCATGACTTTAATAGGTCTAAAGTTTTTACCTAGCATTTGAGTGCATTTGAGTTGCACATTTAGTCTTTAGACGAGCACTAAACAGATTGTAATAATATCATTGTATTCCAATGCACTAATTCACCAGGGTTTACACACACTGCTTATCACAACTTTAATATATTTTAATGGATAACACATTTTAAAATATTAGTTACAGGTGTTGGACAATGAAACTGAAATGCCTGGTTTTAGACCACAATAATTCATTAGTATGGTGTAGGGTCTCCTTTTGTGGTCAACACAGCAAGTCGTCTTGGGAATGACAGATACAAGTCTTGCACAGTGGATTTTAAGCCATTCTTCTTGCAGAATAGTGGCCAGGTCACTACTGATGCTGATGGAGAAAAAAACCTTTCCTGACTCGCTCCTCCAAAACACCCCAAAGTGACTCAATAATATTAAGTATTGGGCCTAGGGAATGCTATGATATTGCAGCCCAAATCATCACTGATTCACCCCCATGCTTCACTCTGGGCATGCAACAGTCTGGGTGGTACGCTTCTTTGGGGCTTCTCCAGACCACAACTCTCCCGGATATGGGAAAGACAGTGAAAGTGGACTCATCAGAGAACAATACATGTTTCACAGCCCAAGATTTTGGCATTGGCACGAGTGACCAAATGTTTGACTATAGCAGCCTGGCCATGTACATTGACCCTGTGGAGCTCCCAACGAACAGTTTTGGTGGAAACAGGAGAGTTGAGATGCACATTTAATTCTGCATGAGTTGAGCAGCTGTAATCTTGTGTTTTTTGGATATAATCCCGGTTAGCACCCGGACATCCCTTTCAGACAGCTTCCTCTTGCGTCCACAGTTACTCATGTTGGATGTGGTTTATTCTCGTTGGTGCTATGCTAACATTACCCTGGATACCGTGGCTTTTGATGCATCACAAAGACTTGCTGTCTTGGTCACAGATGCGCCAGCGAGACACGCACCAACAATTTGTCCTCCTTTGAACTCTGATATGTCAACCATAATTTTGAGTGCATTGCAATATTTTAAGCAAAACTGTGCCATTATTCTGCTAATTAAACCTTCACACATGCTTTTACCGGTGGAATGTGCAAACAATGAAGATTGGCCACCAGGCTGCTCAAATTTAGCCATGAAACCTCCAAAACTAATTTAGCCAGTGTTTCAATTTCGTTGTCGAACCCCTGTACATCTTTAGGTTCACTGTCAAGTTTAGTAAGTGTAAAACAAGGTAAGGGTTAAGGATTCATGCATTCTGCATACCAGTCAAGATTTAAGATACAAAGCCTTTCTAGGTTTTTGTTTGTTTGTTTTTTACCTTCATCATTGTGCCTGATGTTGGTAAAAAATTGACTCTTTATGTAGCGTTTTATGCTTGAAAGAAATCCATCTTTGGTGCTTCATAGTATCTCATCCAAAACTATGTCACACAAAGACAGCAGCAAACATCAACATCAAATCCTGGGTCAATGTGACAAATTTTTATTAAAGACAAACAAAAAAGCACTAATCGGCTCTTTTGGCAATAGTAATTACAGTGGTGGCTATGACGCTCTTAGATAATGCCTGTCAATAAATACACACATACACATACACACACACACACCTGTATGCAGATCGCCTACATTCACCATAAAAGGCAAGCATCACCCTGAGTGGTTGGAAAAAGACAGCCAGGCCGAGAGGCAAAGTGCAGGGGCTGTAAAGTAGGGAGTGAGCATTACGGCCACTCCGACGCCATCTGTTCGATCCTGTTGCACTACTCTGCTGTCTCTCTCTTTCTAGGTAAGTGTCTCTCGGCAGGTGAGTCCCCACCTGTGGTACTCTCCAAGAGATGTATTTCTAATGATTTCTAGCTAATTTAATGATCACTCAAATTAGCTTCCAATACGTGCATGATTACAAGTATTTAACATAAATGCTAATTTCTGGAATACATATTCTGCATGTGGTTTCAGGTACTGAATCTGAAGAAAAACTCAATGTTACAATCATAAAGTAACTATCATCTATGTGGAGTTTAGATCCATACAAAATGGCAAAGGTTTAATGTTGATAATGTTCCTGTGCTATGGAGTCTTCTGAGGAAATTCTTACACCAGTCTCCATTTCGATGTGGTGTTAAATAAAACGGTAGTGTGGTCAGAAATGACAGCTTCTCAATGACATTTGTGAAGGGTGTGGCTATGTTAAAGTAGTTGCAAAGTCACATAAAATCACAAATGAGGAACAGGATAAAAAGGTTGACTTTGTCTTAAAGATGTAATATCTAACCCTTGCACATGCGGGCTTGGACATTACCATAGATGAATGATGTTTATGAAGAACCCGAAGTTAGAGCTCATTTAGAGTCTGGTTGAGAATGTTGAGAATAATTAGACTACAAGATGGAGGCAGTAGAATGCCAGCTACTCAGTAGATCATTTCTAGGGGCAAACATATTAACCTGACGAAACTTTAAAAATACAATTAAACGTCATGAAATATTGTGCAATGTGTTTGATGCAATGACATTGTGACATCTGTTTGAAAAAATCCTTAAGTAGGTAGGCTGTCAAGAAAAAGTCATTTATTGCATTAGCAGCTTGGTCCCTCCCTCATCAGAGAGAAGCTTCCAGTACAACCTTTAGAAGATCAGTCTACTAATGAATCACTGTAGTCAGGGCAGTATACAAATGCTGTATAGGGTAATTAAACCATAAACATTATCATTATTTCTGTGTTATGCAAGAAGGGGGGGGGGGGGGGACTTTCACTCTACTGCTACAGTACTGTAATTCATGGTAAGCTAAATGTATTATTCAATTATTCTCTATTGACTTTGTTTAGTTTCAGTGAGGGGCTAGCATCCAAATCAGCAAAATCCTTTTGAATATATAATTTTGTCTTTTGGACTGTTTATTCTCATAAAACAGAAAAAATACAGGGAGGTTGCATGATACCATTCTCGACCTGTAACAGAAGGAACAGTTAGGCCAGTTATGCAATGTAAATGAAGACTAAAGACTAAAGACTAAAGCATCAGCTTTCAGAGTTGTTTCAACAACAAAAATAGCTAACGTTGGCGAGTAAATTTGGGTGTTGCTTGTGGTTTTAAGGCCTGAGGGTGGGTGAGACTGAACAAAAGATGCAGTGTAGGTGAAATTAAATTATCTATTACTAAATATATGAGCCACAGCATATTGAAACAGCTGGGTAGTGTGTGCACACAAGAGATGAACTAAACAAACACTGTGGTAACACTTTATAGCTTTCAGTTTATCATCAGCTTCACTTCCTGTGAAAGATGTTCACAGACTGTAACTTCCTCTATGGGATCTATTTTAAAGAGCACTAAATAAAAACACACTTTATGTATATAAAATGTTTGTATTTAACATTATACAGTCATAGACATATTTGACCACTGCCTGACATTTACATCAATCCTCATTGCTGGAAAAAGCTGCAGATAACAATGGCTGAAACGCCGAAGTGAAAAGGGTATTTCCACAGTCAGTCCAGTGGAGCATGTATTTTGTGCATGTGACTCACAAATCAGTAAGTGTACTGTAATTTGGAAACAACTTTTATAAAATAATAGTTGTCAAATAAAAAACATAAAATAGACTAGTGACTTTTTGCTATTGCTGATCGTCCCACATAGATGCTATAAATATTGAAACTTCCCAGGAAGCAAGGCCCCTGAAGCCGTTGTCTTAACCAATGTTAACATCATGAGCACACATGATACAAGCAATTAGGGACAGAAATGTTACTAATAATCGTAGTGTATTTTGTTCATTTTATTTAAATTTTATCGATTTTTTAGAGGAGGTGGAAGAAAACCTGGAGGAAACCCACATGGTCTCACACAGAAAAGATGCACAGAAACTTAGCCTAGACAGTGGTTACTTTATTATTACAACCAATAGCAGTGGGCTTGTGATTGTGAGGAGCGATAAAAGTCTTATATAAACGCAACTGCAAAATACTAGAGTCTGCTTGCTTATATTATGTTGATTGTTTTTTTTAGAACTTCCATTTCTTATGAAAAAGTCTTATTGGTGAAAATGTTCTCATTTGTTATCCCAAGATTCTGATTCTGCAGCTGGCATCATGCCACAAGTCGAAGTAAAGACCGAAGTTAAAAAAGTCCTCAATAAAACTACACCAGGACTGCAGATATGGAGAGTGGAGGTGAGGTTTGAGCACACAGTTGTCTGAGATTCATAATAATAATAATAATAGTAATAATAATAATAGTAATAATAATAATAATAATAATAATAATAATTAAGAAATTTAAAAGCATATTTGTTGTTTTTGTCACTTTTACACACCACTTATCAGATCTCTGTTTTATCATGGACAGAAAATGGAACTGGTGCCTTGCCCAACCAAAACATATGGACAGTTTTATGAGGGAGACAGCTATTTAATACTACATGTATGTATTTATTACAAGATAGTTAAACACTACATAAAAGCTTTAAAAACACAGAGTGCAGAATGTCAAACAAAGTGCTGACTGTGACATTTCTTCAATCAGACACAAAAGACCAACAGTGTCTTCACCTATGACATACACTTCTGGCTGGGCAAGGCAACCTCCGTGGATGAGCAGGGTGCTGCAGCCATTTATGCTACCATGATGGATGACCACCTGGGGGGTGTCGCAGTGCAACATAGAGAGACCCAGGGCTATGAGAGCCCCACTTTCCAAGGCTATTTCAAACAGGGCATCATGTAAGGCTTTTCACAGTTTAACTGAGTAATGTATTTGCATATAAATGTATCCACTAGGCAGAAACTCTTGTACAGAATATTTTTTAAAATATACTATACTCAGCATGCAATAATATAAATAATCTACCAGGATGCATAACCTCAAATACTAGAGACTAATGGAGCTAAAGTCATCCAGCTCTCACATCGTGAGCATGGTTAGAGTTTTGAAAATTGCACATCAAATGCCAACAAAGATTTTGTTGAGAAAACTTAAATGGCTAGAATGCAAGGACAATTTTCAATTTGACAAAATATACTGTAGCATTTAAAGAGGTACTTGGAATTAGTCAGTAATGCACTCTGGAAATTATGTTTGTGTTAGGATTTGAGGTAGATTTTCCATAATTCAGAAAGTAATATTCTTCAGATAGGCCAGTGCCATAGGATGAATTATGACAGACAAAATAGGGGTGACAGTTCCTGACTGTTGCTGGTGATTGAAAGGTTCAGCAATACCACAGTGGCCAGTCAGAAAGTCAGTCTGATATGCTTTGGATTGAAAAAAGAGTCATTATTAATAATCTAGCTCTTACTGAAAACAGTAAGAGACAAAATATACAAATATGACCATTACTGTTCCAAGAACTAGCATGCTAGGGTTTTTTTTTTGTTTTGTTTTTTTACATGGGTGTTGTAAGATCAAGCGAAGAATTCAACATTTAGTTCACTATGAAAGATTGTGTTAGGCTTAGAGATGATGAAAATAAACACATTAAGACACACTACATCCTATTTTCCACAGTTATAAAAAAGGTGGAGTAGCTTCAGGGATGAAGCAAGTGGAAACCAACACATACAATGTCCGCAGACTGCTGCATGTCAAGGGCAAGAAGAATGTGGTTGCAGGGGAGGTGAGATAAGTTTCACACTTCATTTCAACACAGGATGTCAAAAGTTCATGGGGTGTTGTACAGATGTGTCATCAATGTCTGTTCAGTGTGAACAAAGAAAAAAACATTGACTGGCTGTAAGATACAGAAGCTAAAAGACAGTATCTAGTACTGTACCTTATGATGACCTTAGAGATGACTAAAATAAACACATTAAGACACACTACAACCTATTTTGTATGGATTGTAAAAAAAAAAAAAAAAAAAAAAAAAATAGGAATGTGTATAAAAATATGATACAGCATATTATGAATGAATTATTCTATACAGTAGGGTTTTTGTAAAATGCTTCTTATTGCACTACAGTTACTCATAATGCTTAAAGTTATTTGAATCTTAAAAAGCTGTTTTACTCTGTGTTAAGGTGGATATGACCTGGAACAGCTTTAATAAAGGTGATGTCTTCCTGTTGGACCTGGGTAATCTCATTATCCAATGGAATGGGCCACATAGCAATCGCATGGAGAGGCTAAAGGTAAACAAAAACTGTTAACTTGGCAAGCAATAAGTGTGTTACACCTACAGTATATGTTTATGGTAGATTTAAACAATATAAACAGATTTTTTTTAAGTAAGTCTTTTTAGTTTTCTTATATGACAATGGTAGTGAATTAACTTCCTATGTTTACATAGGGAATGAATTTGGCGAAGGATATCCGAGACAGAGAGAGAGGGGGTCGAGCACAAGTAACAGTGGTGGAGGGAGATGATGAAAGTGTTTGTGAGGAGTCCATGAAACTGATGACACAGGCTTTGGGTGAAAAAAGAAACATTAAAGAAGCCATTGCAGATACGGTGGTGGATGAAAAATTGAAGTCTAGCATCAAACTCTTCCAGTAAGATCAGAAAAACAGTGCTTTACATACAAATATATTTTAAAAATATTCTGTTTAAAAGTATGCTTACTAAACCTCTACATAGTTATTATTTCTGATTTCAACGCAATAACTAATTAAAGTCTACAATGCATGGACACTGAAATGTCTGTATGTGTTGGGCAGCATTTCAGATGCTGAAGGCAGTCTGGTGGTACAAGAAGTGGCTGTGAAGCCATTAACACAAGACCTGCTAAATCCAGATGTAAGAAACTAACAGTCTCAAAACTTTTTGATACGATCTCATATACGTACAGTAATTGTGAATATAATTGTGATAAAAAACTGCAATTTTTAAATGATTGTGAGTAGCTGATATGATTGGATATTGCAATAACATCCCTAGCCTCACCTCTTTACGGTTATAGTCAGTCATCTTGTCATCATACAGTCATTGTGAACATAAATGCCAATATTGGGCTTTTAGTGAATTATTGAACTGGTCTTTTTCTTGTTACAGTTGGTGGTTTTCATTTATCGTTCATAATTCTCTTGCATGGATCCAACTTTTAAGTCTGAAAACACATTTTCAATAGGGTTTAAGCTTCAAAACCTTAGTCTTCCTCCTTCCTGGGAGCAAAATAGCCACAAAGCATGAAGAAAACACTACAATGAAAATTCTTCTTAGGGTTCTTAGTTCTTAGGATTGAATACCTCACCTTTACTTTTCCAAACCTACCTCTGGTCAAAACTTTTCCCCACAAATTTTTGCCCTTTCCATTTGGTCAGCTGCAAATCGAATCGAATGTGCAGTAAATTATGATCATAAACAGGAAGTTAAAAATCCTTGGGTTAGGCAGACTAAACTAAATAATAATTATTTTAATTATTAATTATTTTAATAATTTTAAATGAATTATTCTGGCTTTTGACCCAGTATGTATAATTTTGAACCTACATAAAAATCAGAAAAACCTAAATAAATTAAACATTGTGCTTCAAATCCTTGGGTTTTTCTTCTATGTCCAGTCCTTCATCTCTCAAAAAAAGGCCAATTCAGAGAAATTGGAAACTTAATATTGCTGTGACATTCATGTTTATGATGAGCGTATGTAAATTTTGATCACAACTGTATGTTTTGTTGTAATTCTTATGTATTCATTGTAACCCCAAACCCCCTTTTTACTTTCATTGCCAGGTTATTATCTATGCTTGCATGAAGACCATAAAAATAGTTCTTAATATTACGTTGAAGTACAGGTTTTATTGAAAATAGATACGGTTTTAGTATTTCTATTTATAAAGTCACTACTGTAGATTACTAAGGCAATCAACTGAAGAAAATCTTGCCTCATACTCTCTCATTTACATGGACTTCATCCTACACCCTAGCCTTGTGCAATGGGAAGTGAACAAAGTATGAAGCAATTTTACGAAGAAAAAAAAAAAAAGGAAAAAAATGTGAATATAAAATATGGGCCTGTCTGTTTATAACATTTCAATATAATTCTAACTGTATGGACTTGTTAAAGAGAGACCATTTGATCAGAATTTGATCAGACTGTAGCTGTGTTTTTGTGTGTTGTATAGGGGATTGGCTTGCAAAATGCAGCAAATTACAGTATGTTGCTTACTCAGCTAACAGTTTTACACACTCTTCTTCACCAACTCAAGGAGAGGGAACAACCCTGTGCAAAGGCCACTCTGATATAAATGGGCCTGACACTGCATAAAAGTCAAACCCTATGAAGATGTGCTTGCATTTTCTTGGCACCCAAGAGTCATAAAGTAGTGAGCAGAAAGATAAGAGCCCTATCTTAATAAAGACAAGATCATTGTAAAGTTACAAAAGATTGATTGTAACTTTCAACAAGCAGGAATTGAAATAAACTTACTTCTTCTTCAAGGCAGCACTATGGTAATTAAAGTCAAAGTTGAACTATGTGGTCTTCACTAAAAAAGGAGTGGCAAATTAAGAAGCGAGACAAGGAAGCAAAACTAGGGGAAAGGAATAAGCACATTCACGTTAACTACTTACAGTTACTAATATTTGTATCTCCAAGTAAGGATTAGCACCATAAATATATTGCAAAATCTTAACGGAGGTTCATGAGCTGACTGAGTAATTGATAAGCACCCTGCCACCCACAACAATATTGACAAGGTATACATAATGTCCTTGATTACTGAACCTATATCACGTTTAAAGACATTAAACATATCTCTTTCTTTAGGACTGCTATTTGCTGGATCAGGGTGGAATACGAATCTTTATCTGGAAGGGCCGGAGGTCATCTAAAAAGGAGAGGACAGAATCACTAGAGAAAGCTGAGGTGAGAGACACAACTCTGTATCATGCCTTCAAAATGATTGAACTTTCATTACTGTATCTAAATTGACTCACAAAAGTGAGTCTACTATATGATGCCATAATATGCAAAGGCATATATAGTAGTTTCTTACATCATTATACATTTAGGCATACAAAAAGGCCAAAGGATATCCTCCATCCACCTATGTGGAGACAGTAAACGATGGTTCAGAGTCCTCAGTGTTCAAGCAGCTCTTCCAGAAATGGACAGTGAAGAATCAATCTACTGGACTGGGTACAACACATACTGTAGGCAAAATAGGTAAGCAAAGCACAGCTTAGTAGTTTAACAGAAAACCATAGTAGAGTACAAATATTATCAAAATGTTCTATGTGATTTTTTTTTTCCTGTAGCCAAAGTTGAACAGATAAAGTTTGATGCCACATCAATGCATGCCAGGCCGGATATAGCAGCTCAGCAGAAAATGGTGGATGATGGGTCTGGTGAAGCTGAGGTTAGTAAACATTAAAAAATATAACTAAATAGTTTTTCAATAAAAGACCTTTGTCTTTTACAGGGATAAATACTACTGAACCCAGACCATGAGTACACAATAATCACAATTACAATCAGACTTACATTTACAGTATTTAACATCCATCAGTTATGATCCATCCAGTACTCCCTTTCTCTCTCTCTTTCCCATCAAAAATAAAAAGTGATACTGTAGATAGATAGATAGATAGATAGATAGATAGATAGATAGATAGATAGATAGATTCTTTCATTCTTTCTTCATTTCTGTTGGAGGTGTAAATGTAATGCTTGCCTAATTGCTGTGTAAAGAAGTAGGTTTATAGTCCACCATGTAGGTGTGGGTGTCACACATGACTTGAGATTAAGATCTTTCTAGTAGCGTCAAAAACAGCAGGTCAGTCTAGCAGTACTTGTATCTAATCAAATATTACTACTATAATGTTGCTAAAAATTGTAATGCATCATTCAATCTTTGTTCAGTTAGCTTGCATTTAAAACCACTAGCTGATCTCCTCCTGAATGTATCATTGTCAGTGTCATCATACTCATATTTACATTTCACATGCCATTATTAGAAGGGGAAGTGGGTGTGTGTTGAGCTGTGCTATAAAATCAACCCAGAGGCAGTTTAAGGAAGTAGATGTGCTTTCTTTTTTCTTAAGGTATGGAGAATACAGGACAATGAACTAGTCTCTGTGGAGAAAAAATGGCTGGGGCACTTCTATGGTGGTGACTGCTACCTCATCCTCTACAAATATGAAGTCAACAATAAAATGCACTACATTCTTTACATTTGGCAAGTATGTGAACATGTAATCCCATAACTGTCACAGTGAAATGTTCATTACATGACTTGGAATCACTGGTCAGTCATATTTGTGCAAGCTGTTTACACATTGTACCTTTAATGTATTGTTTCAGGGCCGTCATGCAAGCACAGCAGAACTAACAGCATCTGCATATCAAGCAGTCATTCTGGACACTAAGTATAATGGGGAACCAGTACAAGTTCGAGTACCTATGGGGAAGGAACCCATGCACCTTATGGCCATTTTCAAGGGCAGGATGGTGATTTATGAGGTGGGTACGGTGGGTGAATAGCTTTTAGGGGCTTTCAATACCAGAATGGGACCTTTTGCTTCAGCACTTCATTGTCTATATCCCTGCAGAAATAAATGTGCATATATTATTTTAGATTTTTTTGGTAAATTGATTAAAATAAAGCCCTCTATATTTATTTTTGAATGCGGTATGCAAAATTGATTACTTACAGATAATATAGTATTTCCTGAGTTTTTATTAAATAGTTTTATTTATTAATTATTATGAACATTTCATGATATAAAAAGACTGATTAAACAACAGAAAGAAATATTTGCATACAGTACAGATGTATGTT
>JAQMYK010000035.1:23468310-23479788 GCA_030014345.1 Clarias buthupogon | reverse complement strand
GTCTTAAAAATTACTTCACACCAATATCACAGCACTGTTGTTGTTGTTGTTTTTTTTTTTTGGAAATTTACTTTATTAAAGCACTTCATATTCACTTCTGAATGATCTAACATTTCATGAGAAAAGGGAACTTCGTGAACATCACACTGCTGCAACTCAAACGATTTTGCAACCAGAACCACACCTTTCCATGCACTGATAGACATTTAGGTTCAAACTTCCTACTTTGTAATTAAGTGCAAAAATAACTGGATTACAGTTTTATTTGATTTTCCATTGGTTGAAACATTCTTTATTTCCTGTTTATACTGGTGATTATAAGGTCTTAAATATTAAAAAGGTTGCTGTTAACCAACTTGAAGAGAAAAAAAACACATAGCCCTGTCACAAATTATGGTAAACTGTACAATAGCACCATCTGGTGATAATATAATGTTGGTTTTCTAATATCTGTCAGCATATACAGTACACAAACCCTACTTCCTGTTGGTGCCTGACATCTTTGTTATATCTTTTAAACTGCAAAGTTACATTGTATTACATCTATAATGAAAGTTTCTTTCATTCTATTTCATTTGTTACAAAAGCTGTCCTTATTTTTTCTTCTAATTCTTAATGCCTTAAGCTTTCATGGTTTAACATGGTATAAATAAAAGCAAGACATGGCCTCTATAGACAGATGTTTTAATGGCTTAATCAGAGTAGTGGTCAATGAGTCTCTCTGCTTCTCTCACTCCTGACATATAGGCTCCGTGAGTGGTAGTGTAGTATTGCAAATGAGTGGCTTCACCTGCAAACAGCACCTGCAGAGGCTTCAAAACACATAATAAATTAGTGTAAAGTCTTCCACCCCGTGATTTTGCATGCAAAAGTTTTCAATTGTTGGTGTAGAAAAAGAAATAAAAAGAATATAATGTATACAAGGATGTGCGCAATTAGAACACTGAACACGGCTTTGTGTGTTGAGATATGGTAGAGTATGATCATTAAAAAAGTCAACAGAAGAGCACACTTCTGGATTTTGTGAATAGCTTCTGTAATTTGTCCTTTTTCTTTTGGAGGAAACTTAACAGTAAACCTTACAATAGTGGTTTCTTGGAAAAAAAAAATTTTTTCAACTAAAACATCTATTCAGAACTTCCCTAGAATTCAATTCAGGGTTTTCAAAAGAGTGCAGATTTCAGTAAGAGCAAAGGGGGACTGACTCCAAGGTAATGCGCAAGGTTTTGAAACAAGCGCATATATGGGTGTGAATGAACAAGTGTCCACATACTTTAGGCCTATTCTATTTACAACCACAGACTGTATATTATTTTCCAAATTTGCTAAAAATCTGAAACCTTGTGTGACTTCTTTTTAAAACATTTTGTCAACTTCAAATTGTCTAAGACACAGAAGTAAGAATTAAAGAAAGTATGTGGAATTGTGTATTACATACGAATAGTACTAATAATATTAATATTAAGTTAAATACCTTACTGTCTGAAGCTTTCATCTCAGGAATAGGCTCAGCTAGTGCTTTTTGATTTCTTACACCATCCACTCCCTTTGGAATGACAGTATAGGAGCCGTAGACGTTAGAGTCATGACCCCACCTAGTGATCAGAACTTTGGACACATCAGGAACAGGCCAGCTAGTGAAAGATCTGAGTAAGCTGTCAAAGAAAAAGCATAGTTTTCAGATATATCTTTTCCCCCAAAACTTAACACAAGTAACAAAATTAAGCCAAGTATTAATGGCACAGCAATGGGATATTGTAGACTACTGTACCTCACACAGACATCCCGAATCTCACTGTCCTGCAGTGTCTCCATATGAAGAGCCTCTCTGCCTGTGATCCAGCCGCAGAGCACTGTAGGGTGACGGGCCACAGCGTCAAAACCAGAAATCTTTTTAAACCATGTCTCTTTCCAATCATCATCTTCTTCTTCTTTTTGATTGCTATAAACTGTCTTATCTTCGGGTCCCTCATCCCACACAAGTTGGATTCCTTCACAGTCTTCTGGCCAAAATCGTTGACTAAAACACAAGAAGATCTTGTCCACTGTGCCAAAGCCGAGTCTCTTGATAGCATCCAACTTTGATTTTGGTAAGGCAGGTTCAAACATAGTTCTTGCTTGTTGTTTTAAAACCCCCAAAGATACAGTTACAATCACATGGTCAGCTTCAATGATCTGATCATTTTCACAGATCACTCTAACAGGATGGTTGTATCCTTTGCCCTCTTTGCCATGGGAGTTTGTTCCCAAGTTCCAATGGATGCTCTTCACTGCTGTATTGGTCAAAAAAGTTCCTGAAGGTATATCTTTCAGAATAATATCTAAAATTGCCTGATAACCCCCAGGACCCAAGGTGTTATGGAACTCCCCACCCAGTGTAGCATATTCACTCTCCTGAGATGCAGAAACTTCATATAGGGAAGATGAAGCCTCATCTGTGCATTCATTTCTTTTGCACCATTCAAAAATTCTTGATCCATCTTCTGAGGATGCTAAATCAGATTTAGCAAATGACATGTCAAGGTAATCTCCCAAACTAAGGTTTTTGTACTTGTCTGGCAACTTTGCGTCAAATGCCTTGTCGGTGTGTTTTTCAAATAAAGATGTAACCTGATCAACAAGTTCATCTGGCAAGTGTTTTCCATCTTCCGTAAAAAAGTAGTCTCGAGAACTCTCAGAACTTTCTTTCAAAGCTTTTTCAGCTAGTAGATTATGTTTCTTTGCTAGTTTGTAGAGGCAGTTTCCTTTCTGCCCATGGATCCAGTTCGCACCATGTTCAATGATGTTCTCTGTAAATGGTTTAGTAGTGCAAACTCTTCCTCCTATTCGATTTTTAGCTTCAAGGATCTTGACATTCTGAAATCCAGCCTGCACCAAAGAGGCTGCTGCAGCCAAACCTGCAAATCCTGCACCCACCACCACAATCTTGGCGTCGCTGGACATGACAGAATGCACTCACTTGCTTTGAAAGTGATAATCTGAATGATAAACAGAGAAAGTCTGTTATTATTCTTTGAATGTACACTTTGTTATGCAATATAGGAGGGTTAATCTATAAACCCTATAAAAGATCTAATTTTAATAACTATAAATATTACTCACATCCAGTTGTTTCATTCAGCAGTAGAAACGCTCTGGTCTCTGTAGCATGTAAGTTGACCGAGAAAATACCTGTTTAACAAGAGCAGAAGCTCACCTTTCCTGTATATAGTACAGAAGCAAGGTCACGTGATAAGGTTCCACGCCCTAGGCCAACATGAGTCAGCTAATTCTATATGAGAAAACCTGCTTTGCTTGTTTACAAGTGCAATCTATACATAGCACTGATTATGTTCATAAAGAAACCCACCAAGTATGTTTGTTACAAAGACAGGTCGCCTAATTAGATGTCCATCAGATAAACTCCATAAACTAAATATTTCTCTAATAGTAATACTTATTGCTAAATTTATTTAAAATACCAGAATACGGCTTTATTAAGTCTCTAATTACCAGTGACTGATCCCTCTGACCAGGATACCACTGCACAAAAGCCTGTCCAGTCAGTCAAAGGAACAAAGTGGTTATCCGTAGGGTCATGTAAGTAGAAGAAGGCAGATACCACTTTCTTCCAAGTGTGTTATGCAGCCCTCTGACAAAGCATGGCCAGCAGTTTGAAAAGTAGAGGACAGTTTTACAAGGTTTGGGGGGAAGCAAGTGTTTGACTTAATAAGTCATTGCTACAGAATGTGTTGCTTACATACATCGTAAACAAGAGTCATCACACTTAATCAGAATGATGTCAATATACCTATGATGTTAAATTTGGACAAAAATGTTGAAATGTGTATCAGTATTGCCCTGGTGGGGCAATGCAAACAGGAAGTATGGCATAAATAAATGTGACATTTTTAGAGCATTTCTTGAAACATGGCAACTTGTTGTACAAATAATTTTATTAATACACTGCCAAGACCCTGGATACTTGGATAATGGAAGAAATGTAAATGTAGATTTATATAATTAATTGGGGATCACAAACGCTTGGCAGCTATGTTTAATAGCACAAATTATGTAAGTAAAATAGTTTTCCACACCTACAACGTGACTCCTCAGGATTAGGACTAAAAACAGCTTTGTGAGATATAAGAAAAGCACTTATTAGTTAGACTAATCAGGGGGGAAAAAGGCTTAAATTTTCTAGGAAGCAGAAAATTTGGACTTTGAAGCAATGAAATATCATGTGTCAGGATATAGAGGGACATGCATGAAGCAATGCACCCATCATGCATAGTGGCCACTATACAAGCCTCTTAAAGCAGTGTTATGATCTGAGGTTGAGATCTTCAGTTAGTTAGGTCCAGGCTCAGCAAATTTATGAGGCAATAAAATGAAGTCAGCTGACGGCCTGCATGTAATGAATGACCAGGTTATCACACGTATGCATTTCTTCCCTAATGGCAGGGCCATATTCCAGGACTCCCCCTTCGAATTAATGGTTCTGAAAGCATTAAGCATCATTGTCAGACATGAACTGGCCACCACATTGTGTGTTGTAATCAAAGCTAAAAGAAGTCAAATTAACTAAAATGTTAGAGTATGTCTCTTTTTTTTCAGCCATCCTAAACTTTTCCTAAACCAATTCTTTCACATCCATAAATTTAATCATTATCTCGATCATTCATTATGATAAGGATTTTTAAAAATACTTTATATGACTGATAGTATAAATATAAAGGGCACATATTAGCTAGTAAATGTTACTTGCATCAAGTTGTTTGTTGTTGTAAACTGACACCTTTTTAGTAAATGTTACATGACAGCAAGCTAATATGAAAAACTTAAGTCAACATGTCACCTAACTCAGTAGAACAAAACTTCTGCTTTATATGTTTGCAAATATATGTAGCATTTTTAAAATAATTTAACCCATTTATGTTTTTATATATATATTCTTGTCACCATAATTACAGTAATAATTAAACTTACAAATGTATACCAGTGACCTAACTGCAGTTCTGAAGAACTGGGGCTCTGAACAGTTTGGTATTCTCCTGCTCATAGTAATTCTGTAATGCCTATAGATCATGCCAATTAACAGATAAATCTGATGTCTTTAAGTAGGGAGGTCTCTACGCTGTGCTGAACTTTATCTCACAAGGAATCGATTGGGGGACCTGTGTACAGGATCACAGGGGGCCTGGAGCCTATCCCAGGAGATTTAGGCACAAGGCAGGATACACACTGGACCCTGGGGGCCTATCCATCGCAGGGCACACACACACACAAACACTCACACACACACACTATGGGCAATTTGGGAAGGTCAATTAAAGTAACCTTCATGTCTTTGGACAGTGGGAGGAAACCCACCAAGCACAGGGAAAACATGCAAACTCCACACACACACACTCCCGTGGCGAGAATCGAATCCTCGACCCTAAGGGTGCAAGGCCACAGTCCTAACCATTACGCCAACATGGTGCCCTGGTACACAGTTTGGTAAATAAAACTGTCATATACCGTAAGGCATATTAGTCAAGACAACTCTGACCAGCGTTTACTCACCTCTGACTAGTAGGTCGCCTGCTATTTTCAATTGAAAGTAGATCAATCTTGCTGTAAATGTCGCTATATGTTGCCAGATTGCATCGTCTGCTAGTTTGCATATTGACTGCGTCATCACACAGTATTTGCATAGCAAATGCTGAGTGATGACGCATACAGCAACCGACATTAGGTCGGAGCCTGGCACCATGTTACTAAACTCAATAACGAACAGATGCTGTTGGCTGTTTTTCAATCTCCAGTCCAAACGGCAAAAGAAATAAGCCTTCAGTTCAGCGGCAATGTTGTCTTAAACCTGTCATATAAAATCCACATGTGAAAAGGTAGAAGATATTTATTGTATTATTGTTATTGCTTTTAAATATACTTGATGTAAGTTATATAAATAAATAATTATATTTAGTATTGTTGTACATTTATATTGGAAATTAAATTATTTTATGTTTGATTCACGTGGGGAAAAAAATTAACAGTCAAATTAATCACACTGAATAAAAACAAGGAAGAGGCTGTCTAAGCAAACAGGGATTTGTGATTAGACATGGTGTACTCTGGTGTGCGCATGCGCAGTTCGTTCACGTGTCCGTCAGCAAGAGTTCCGTGTTTCTCCCACGGAAACATAAACATAATTAACATAAAATATAAAGTAAGAATTAAACAAATTAACCTGCACTTTACCTTTAAAAAAAAAAAGTAAAAATAAATCCCGACAGATACGTGTTTCTGTTTATGCGTGCAGGCGCTGTGTGTGTGTGTGGTGTTTCTTTCTCTTGCGCTGTGGAGTGTGTGCACGCGCGTAATTTGACACCTTGCCGGTTCACACACTCTATCGTCTTTTAGTGTCTTTGTGTGTGACACACACCGCATACACTTAATGACAGAGAGGGAGAAAATGGATTTTTAACCTCTAATGAGACTTTCTTTTGCTTTACACGCGCGTACACATGTGTTATAAGAAACAGTACACGCGCACTGTACACGTGCACTTTCAAACACAAAATAAAATATGTTTTACACACACACACACACACACACGTGGTCACAGTGTTATAGTAAACAGTACACGCGTGCACGGATGTTGATTATACCAGTAAAAGACCCAGCAGGGGAGACGATTACCCACAATTCTGCAGCGCAGGATAGAGAAAACCCACCAAGCACAGGGAAAACATGCAGGGTCAGTTGTGATCATGTGATGCTCGGCATCAAAACAAGAAGCGCATGCAGTATACATGATAATCGGTACTCGTAAACCAAAACTTGTTCGTTTTTCAAGTCAAAATTTATTAAAAATCTTTGCTTGTCTTGCGGAACACTCGCAAACCACATTACCCGCAATCCGAGGTTTCACTATACAATGATATTGGAAATTGCAAGTCTCTTACGGTGGAAATCAGCAAAAGACCTCAACCACAAAGAGAGAATAAATGACAACTGCAACAACATGAAACTGAACTTTTTCGAGATATTATTCTGGTCTCTTTTTGTGGTCTAATTGCTTGTTTCATCTAATATAGAATTTTTATCTTCAAAACACTAAGAAACCAGCAAAGACATGGAAATAAATAATTTTATTTCATTTTGTGATTTTGATTAACAACACATACAATTCTTTGACACTGTATTCTAATTTTATTCTCTCTATTCCACATTATAATGCAGTTCAGTGTAACTGAAAACAACTTAAATGATCTGGAATTAAATAATTTATCATAACACGCCTAGAGAAAACATTAAAGGTAGAATCAAATGATTGATAAATCAATGGCTGGCATAACTAACAGCTAATTATTTAATAAAGCCACATACCAATCAGATCCAAAACTCCATATATTTAAGTTCAAATACAACTTAGTTTATGAAAAAAAAAATCCTTTACGTTGTATCAGTGTTGGTCCTCTGGACAGAGTGTTTAATGAGTGTACTGGTTGATGAGTCTCTGTGCTTCTCTGATCCCTGACAGATAGGCTCCATGGGTGGTGGTGTAGAAGTTCAGATGAGTTGCTTCACCTGCAAACAGCACCTGCAAAGGCTTCAAACACACGAACAATCATCCAGCTTAGTACTGATGAAACATACATGTGAAACATATACATCACCCAGCCAAAGATAGCTACATAGAAGTGCTGTCAGCATTGTAACACTAAGACATTATGGTAAATCAAACAATTTAAGATATACCTTGCTCTCTGGGACTTGACTACAAGAAGGAAGAGGTGATGCCAGTGCCTCATGCTCTTTCACCCCATTTACCCAGTGAGGAATGAATGTATAGGAGCCTAGGACATTTGGGTCATGACCCCACCTTGAGATCAGAACTTGGGACACTTCAGGAACAGACCAGCCAGTGAAGGACCTGAGCAATCTTTGGGAAATAAAAAGAGCCCATCTATAAGGCAACATTTATAAACATAATAGCAACTAATAACATTTCTAATAGATTTTACCTCACACAGACATCCCCAATCTCTCTGTCCTGCAGTGTCTCCATATGAATAGCCTCTCTGCCTGTGATCCAGCCACAGAGCACTGTAGGGTGACGAGCCACAGCATCAAACCCACAGATCTTTTTAAACCAGGTCTCTTTCCAGACCTCATCTTCTTTTTGATTGCTATAAACTGTCTTATCTTCAGGTCCCTCATTCCACACAAGCTGGATTCCTGCACAGTCTTCTGGCCAAAATCGTTGACTAAAACACAAGAAGATCTTGTCCACTGTGCCAAAGCCGAGTCTCTCGATAGCACCCAGCTTTGGTTTTGGTAAGGCAGGTTCAAACATGGTTCTTGCTTGTTGTTTTAAAACCCCCAAAGATACAGTCACAATCACATGGTCAGCTTCAATGATCTGATCGTCTTGACAGATCATTCTAACAGGATGGTTTTGTTCTTTGCTCTCGTTGGCATTAGAGTTTGTTTTCAAGTCCCAATGGATGCTTTTCACTGCTGTATTGGTCAATATAGTTCCTGAAGGTAGATCTTTCAGAAGATGATCTAAAATTGCCTGATAACCCCCAGGGCCCAGGGAGTTAAAAAAGCCTCCCTCAAGAGCAATGTAGTAACCAATCTGAGATGCAGACACTTCATATAGAGAGGAAGCAGCCTCATCTGTGCATTCACTTCTTTTACACCACTCGAAAATATTTGATCCACCTTCTGAGGTAGCTAAAGGTGATTTAGCAAAGGACACATCAAGGTAGTCTCCAAAACTTAGAGCTCTGTGTTCATCCTCCAGCTCTGATTCAAAGGCTTTTGAGGTGAGTTTACTAAACAGGGAACACACCTGATCAACAGTGTCAGTTGAAATCTGTTTTCCACCCTCCATGAAAAAGTAATCACGTGGGGTAATAGAGTGGGGCAAGCACATCGACATGCTTGCTGCTCTGGCCTCAGCCAGCAAGCCTTGCTCTTTGGCTAACTGGTAGAGAGGATTCCCATCCTGTCCATGGATCCAGTTCGCACCAACTTCAATAATGTTCTCTGTAAATGGTTTAGTAGTGAAAATTCTTCCACCTACTCGCTCTTTAGCTTCAAGTATCTTGACATTCTGAAATCCAGCCTGGACCAAAGAGGCTGCTGCAGCCAAACCTGCAAATCCTGCACCCACCACCACAACCTTGGTGTCTTTAGAAATAGTATACATACTCCCTATTTAAGGAAGCTGTAGCAGAAATGAAAATTAAGGTTTAATCTTAGCATATAATTTACTCCATCTGTCAGTTTAGTTATTTGGTTAACTTAAAAGATGGTACTTACATAAGAATTCAGTGAATAATACTGATGGCACTTCTCTAGCAAAGTTAGCTTCCAGCTTCGAAAATGACCTTTGGAATACACAGACTGCACTGTAAGCTACATATAATAAAGTTTACGTTCATGTCAATCATAGCTAATGATCTACCTGTGTTTCCTCTTTATTGGTCTGGTTATAGATTTGTCATATGTATATGTTTTATCATGACGCAATACATTTTAATCGGTAGCAAAGACTATTTTATCCAATTCAGTTCTGTTTGTATACCTCTTTCATCAAAAGCAGCATTTCAGAAATCCGATCACAGATTTAGCTTTCTAGGGATCAGGCTGAAGGTGATGATGGCAAGGAAAAACACCCTAAAAACTCTAAAGAAACCCCATCTTCTTCTTAAATCAAATAATTGAATTATAAATAGTTACTCTTCCATAGTTTATATATGGATCATTCTACAAAAATGGTGGAAAGTGCTGTCACTTAGTTTTGCTAATGCCAAAATCATTTAAATTAATATAACAAACACATTACTTGTATATGCTCAGAAAACATAGTCTATATGTTCTATCATGAAATGTCTTACTTTAATGTTCAATATTCAATTGTAGCATTTTTTTTTAAAGGCCAAGTTCAAAGAAATGTTGTCACTATGATCATACAAGTAAGGGGAACCATATACTTTTCATCTAAAAATATTTTTTCATGAAATAAATCTGATTCACAATAACGTCAATATCTTATAAAATAAGTGAAACAATAACTGATTATGGTTAATAATATGAAACAAATATCAGTCACCCCAAACCGTCACAAAGAGAGTTTTATTTTGAAATATGTTTGACAATTTGGAATTGTTCCTGAGTCAGATGTTACTAGATGAAGAGCACTAGCCAAATGTAAAAGGTATGCCAGATGTCTCTCTTTGTTTAAAATTATCATGATTTATTTAGCAATTTCATGAAAAGCTTTTAAGTCCATTGATGGTGTAACTCATTTTGTAATTAGAACTGTTAAAAATTGGACATAAATTACATCTAACTGGACTAATTACATTTAATAATTAATTGACATTTAACACCATTAAATGCAGTCTTATGCAAACGTTTAGGCACCCCTTGATAACAGATTTTGGTGATTTTTTTTTATTGACTGTCCCTCTTGGAAATAGAAAAAATGCCCAATATTTTCAGCAAACATTGATGCATAGTTACTTTTTATGCCATAAATTGAATAAACGTTTGGGCACCCTAAGAGTTCCAGAGTCTCAGATTCTTTTTACAAGATTTCAGACATTAATCAGCTCGTTAGATCTGATATATGGCAACAGCTGTGATTAGTAAATGCCAATTTCAAAGCTTTACAAATACTTTGATTACTTGCGGACACTCAACAACCATTGGTTCCTCTAAGCAGCTGTATAAGACTCTGAAAATGAAAGATATTGATGCCCACAATGTAGGAGAAGGCTACAAAAAGATAGCAAAGCGTTGTCAGCTTGCAGTTTCCACAGTGAGAAATGTAATTAAAAGATGGCAGTTCAGGGGAACTGTGGAGGTCAAGATGAGATTTGGAAGACCAAGAAAACCCTGAGAGAACTGCTCGTATGCTGCATAAGAAAGACAAATCAAAACCCCCATTTGACTGCAAAAAATGAAGATTCTTTTGCAGTCAAATGTATGAAGATTTAGCAGAGTGGTGGTGCACCGTTCCACAAGACCTTCATGGAAGAGTCAGCAGAAGAAAACCATACCTGCGTCCCCATCATAAAATCCAACATCAAAAGTATGCAACAGAACATCTAAAGAAGCCTGATGCATTTTGGAAACAAGTGCTGTGGACTGATGAAGTTAAAATAGAACTCCCTGGCCAAAATCAGCAAAGGCATGTTTGGAGAAAAAAGGATCAGTATTTCATGAAAATAACACCCTGCAAACTATTAAGCATAGGGGCGGATCTATGGGGTTGTGTTGCAGCCAGTGGCACAGGAAACATTGCACAGGTGGAGGGAGGAATGGATTCCACTAAATACCAGCAAATTCTGGAAGCAAACATTACACCATCTGTAAAAAAAAAAAGCTGAAAAGAGGATGGCTTCTACAACAGGATAATGATCCTAAACATACCTCGAAATCCACTATGGAATACCTCAAGAGACGCAAGCTGAAGGTTTTGGAATGGCCATC
>JAQMYK010000035.1:23417675-23435496 GCA_030014345.1 Clarias buthupogon | reverse complement strand
CTTGGTGGTTGTGGGGTTTGAACCTGGGATCTTCCGAACCGTAGTCCAATGCCTTAACCACTGAGCTACCCCTGGCATTTTGTATGTTGTGCTCAGACCGTTCATTTTTGTGTTCCCATTTTGAATCACTCACTTTAGATAAATAAATGATGTTTATTTATGGCACGAAGTAACTATGCTTACAAAGTTCTCTCAAACCATATTACAAAATAATGGTCATGACTCAATAAATGTTCATGCCAACACTGCTAGACAGGTTCGCTGTAGAAAAGCACACCACTGTATTATAAATAACACTGTTACTTCAAATAGTAAAACTTGTCATTTGTCATTGTCATTACTCTCCCCCTGTGTCCCTCGATTTTTTGGTCCAAGTCGGGCCTTTTGCATTGGGACATTGGAGCTGTTAGGGTCTTTAGCGACACCGTTCTGCACGGACTTGTCCGGATGGTGTCTCCGTAAATGCTTTACCACCTGGAACTTTTGTTTGGCACGATAGGAGCAGTAGAGACAGCAAAAGGGCAGCTGGTTGGTGTGGCTGAGGAAGTGGTGCCGAAGACCGGCTGGCCAGCGGAATCCTCGCTGGCACTCGGAACAGACATAGGGCCGCTCGTCGCTGTGCCTCTTCTGGTGTGTCTTGAGCAAGAAGCGCGTCTTAAAAGCTTTGCCACATTTTTCACAGATAAAGGAGCGAGTGTCTCGATGGCGTGTTTCACGATGGACACGTAGTGCATCAGCACGGTTTGTGCGGTACTCGCATTCTTCACATGCATACGATTTTGTTCCTTTGACAGAATGTAGGATTAAAAACATAATGAGTAGTTTTTTATTGATTAACCAGAACACATAATATAATATTCCACATAGTAAACATAAGTAATCATACATCAAGTAATTCTATGAAAAGATATTCCACATACCTGAATGTTTTGTCATATGATACTTCAACTGGTTAACCCATTTGCATTTGTACCCACATTCTGGGCAAAGATATTTGCGCTCATCCTGGTGAATCCTCATGTGATACTAAAAGAAAAGAAGCAAATGAATAATATTGTTTTCTGGTTACCTCAAGAAGAGTGTATAGAGATGCCTCATGCTTGATATCTATTCTGCTGTGTTAAAAAGGAGGTTCATACCTTCAGACGAGAAGGGTCTGCACAAGCGTAGCTGCACTTTTCACACCGGTATGGTTTCTCCCCTGTGTGAATACGAATGTGCCAGGTGATTTTCTGTCTGTTCCGAGTAGAGAAGTCACATTCAGTGCACTTGAATAGACAGGTTCCTCCATGTGACCGGACATGCTGATCAAATACCAACTGATGGAAGCAGGAAAAGCCACAGATATCACACTTGAGAATATTTCTTTCATCATGTCCACTCTCATGTTCATCTAAGATGTGCTGGATGAGTGACAGCTTCTTTGCAGATGTAAAAGGGCAATCTGGGCATTGCTGGATGACTGATACCTTACTGTGCTGAGCATGAGAATCAGTTTCTAATAAAGCGGGTTTCCCATGTTGAGGATGTTTACTTTGCACATGTGCTTTGAGGACGGTGTCACTGTTACAGCAGAAACTACACTGAGTGCAGCAGTGGTTCTTGGCAGTATGGTGTGCTCGTTTACAATGCTGTTTAAAGGCAATTTCAGAGCTGAAGGAGTAACCGCACTGGCTGCATGTATGGCTCAGTTCACCGGTGTGGCAGCTGAGAGTGTGGCGGCTGATGTCAGTCGGATTGTAGCCTTTGTAATCACACAGAGAGCAAAAGTGGGTGGCTTGCTTGTCATGAATGCGCTGGCGATGCAGCCGCAGCTTGGAAGAGGTCCCAAAAGTCTGATGACACAGATCACATCGATGCCTGCCTAAACCCGTGTGCATGGACTCATGAGCAGCTAGGCGGTGACGCCGCGATGTGCTGAATTCACAGAAGCGACAGCAGAATGGGCGAACCCCCTCATGCTTTAGTGAAATATGCTGACTCATACGGCGCTCCTGCTTGCAGGTGAAAGAGCAAAGCTTGCAAGAAAGTTGAGTTTGTTTGCTATGCTTACGGCTCTTATCTTTACCATGAACCAGGCTGTGTTGACTCAGTGATATCTCAGATCTAGCTACAAATGAACATTGCTTGCACTGGATCTCCCCAGGCTTTAAACAGCCCCGTTTGGCATGGCTTGTTAATGCTCTTCTCTGCTGGCACACAAATGGGCAGTTTGAACAGGAAAAATGTTTTTTAGTCTTCATTGTATCTACTGAGTTTCCTTGATTTTCTTCGACTTGTTGTTCTAGCTCCAAGTCTCTCTCACTTTGGTCTTCATCTGCTTCAGATGCTGCTTCATTTACAGTCAGGTTTCTTTTACCTGTGTTTTTGGAGCAGGCTGTGCAGTGGCGAGCAATCGCAGCTTCTCTATTACATGAAAATGAACAATTTATGCAGCTGAATCGACCATCCTTTACCTGGTAATCATAGGATTCATGAATCGCCATGCTCTTGGAATCAGTTAGAGAAGAATGAATCTGTGTTTTTTTTTCTTCTTGGACAGTCTTTGCTCTTGTATGTGCTGTGGACTTTGGCACATTCTCCTCACATGGATCTGTTGAAGCAGAAAGCAGTCTCTTTTTCTTTTGCAGTGCATGGCACTTTCTGAGACGGTGGGTGTTAAAGGAGCGTAATTGTTTGAAGTGTAAGCCACAATCCTGGCACTGAAGTGCTGCTTTCATGACCTGGCAGGATGATCTGCAGTGACGTGCTAAGGCTGCATGCTTACGGGTCACATAAGAGCAGCGATCACATCTGTAGATGTTGTCCTGGGTCTGGACTACCAACATTTGCACTCGCCCCTCCAGAATCAAAGCTTTGGCTTGGTCTTTGTCTTGCTTCCTCATAACCTGGAGCAGAGTGTCTGAACAGGCTGCCTCAGCTAAGGGAGCTTCTGGAGAAACTGCTTGTTGGGCCGCTGAGGTTAGGGATTCTACGGTCAAGATCTCATTTCCTTGGTTTGGTGCTGCCTCTTCGATAAAACTGTCTTCATCACAGTTTGACATAGCACTATCCTCTTCTACACTTACAGGTTCATTATGGATCTGAGAAGCTTCATATTTGTCATGAGACCTTGGGGAGTCACCAACTGGAATATCTGTGGGAATGGTTTCCTGGTTTTCTAAAGGACCTCTGTGGGCATTTTCAGTGTTTGTTAATAAGGTTAATTGGGTAAGTGGTTGATCATCAGTGATATTGTTTATCTCCTCTCCAAATGCATTAGCATCAGAACTGACCAGCTGTTCTACAATACTTACATTTTCTGAAACATTTGTCGTTTCACAGCTATTGAGACTTTGGGCATCATTATTCAAATTTTGTGACTCTTCCCGCTTAGTGTTTTTTGACTCAGTACAAGAATCCTCTTGTCCTCCAGAGGACTCTTCAACACAAGAGTAAAAGTCTTGAATCATATCCATAGAACTGTTTTGTCTCTGTTTCTCCGCATACGTTTCCAACCACTTCACATCACCAGGAATGTACCCATGAGCCTTCCGCTTGTGCAGAAAGAGCGAAGTATTGCTAAACGTGGTGTAGGGGCAGAGGGCACAGCGAAACTCCCTGGTTCGAGTGTGTTTGGTATTTTCATGGTTGTGTAGAGCTTGGCGATACTTTGTTGTGTAAGGGCAGAACTTGCACTGGAAAATAGGAAGCTGGTGGTCTTTACCAATCGCATGTTTGACCTGCATGTGCTTAAGAAGTTCAGTTTTTCTCTTGCAGGAGTAAGCACAGACCTCACAGATTAGGGTTTTTGCTTGATGACGGAGCTTGTGGCTGTTCAGCTGGTCAATCCGGTGACAACGATACATGCACTGGTTACATTTGTACCTAAAGAGGAGTATAAAGCTTTCAGTAAACTCACATTATTAAGTAAAACAACTTGCTTATAGTTACTTGTAATTTGATACATTTATTTGAAGATTCATTGTTCATCTTATAAACTTTAATAATGTCACAATTTGCTGTAAATAATTCCTTGATTATTTTTGATGATGTAATACAAGTGTCAAGTGTCAACGACATAATGTACTTTATAACAAATGACCTGACGAGCAATTTAATTTTGAAAGAAAATTTCTACATGAAGTTTCCTATCTTCAAAATCACAGCTATAGCAGCTATCAACAAGTAATGTATGCTGGACCAAGGCCTATTGACTAAATGTATATGTTGAGGATATAGTTGCTTAAAATCCTAAAAAGTAATATTATAAAACAATTAAGCTGTTTTCATTTGAACAATTTAGAGATTTTGTACATATTTTCAGTTCTATTTAACATTTCTGCTTATAATTTAACAAAATACAACTGCTTTTAAAAATAAAAGGACACACATGTAGGATCTAGCTTCCTGTCCCAACAACATTAAGTGTCTCCAATGTTCAAACCTATATATATAAGATTTATGGTTCATTATTAGTATATATGTGTTTCTTTGTTACATTACAAAAATTCATGAATGTGTACTTTACTGGAAGCACTCATGACACTTTAAATGTTTGTATTGTTGAACTGTTACATTTCCCAGTTGCTTTATAATTATTATAGGTCCTTATAATGATTGTGCAGTACATTAAGTGGCATTATAATACTGAGTCTTGTAATATGGCATACAAAATAAAAAATTTAATTATTTTCATAGATCATAGAACTTCATGGGAAATTTACAGATGTAATACTAACTTATAAAAATGATTAGCACAGTTATGAACATAGGTTTAATTAATAGTACTGTATTTTTGGATATTTATGAAGGGTTGAAGAATTAAAACCCAACAAACAAAGAGAGCCAAGACGCACCTGAGATCACCGGTGTGTTTGCGCATATGGACATTTATGTAATGCTTCCATTTGGTGACATAACCACATTCTGAACACATGTGCTGTTTGTCTTCAGAGTGTGTCAGCATGTGTTTTGAAAGATACGTTTCATCCCGGCATCTAAATTCACACAATGAACATTTGTGTGGCTTTTCACCTTAAAAAAGAAAGAAAGAAAGAAAGAAAGAAAGAAAGAAAGAAATGCTGAACATTTAATACACTCCATTCGTGTTCTCACAATCCTGGTCCCTGAGTATACCTTGGTTTTCATATTTTAACATTTTCCCCTAATCCTAACACACAGCTAACTAGCATGCCTTAACTGGATTGAGCCAAAAGGAGAAATAACGAGGACTAAGAAACATTGATTAATTATAAAAATACAGCAGTTGAAAAACATGGAGTATAACGGGTTAACGTACCAGTATGCACCAGCATGTGTCTTTTAAGGACTCTCTTGTGGGCAGTCGTAAAGCTGCATTCGGAGCAATTGTGTGTTTTCTCATTGGCATGAAGATGTCCTACATGCTGTTCAAACTCCACTGGATTAAAAGTGGTAAAAGGACAGAAGCTACATCTGAGCTGTGCCTCTCCAGGATGGCCCTGTCTTTTGTGCTGCTGGAAACGGCTCTTGTTGGAACATGAGAAGTCACACTGTGTGCAATGAAAGGCTTGATGTGTGCGAATATGAACCTCCATATCTTCTTTGCTTCCGAACAGCGCACAGCAGGCATGGTGCTGACACTCTGTGGCCTTGATGCCATGTGCATCTAACACATGCTTATGGAGCAGCTTCTTATCTGTGGACTGAAAGGAGCAATCTTGGTAGAAGCATGGCAGCGGCTGCCCGTTTTGTGCTATATGATGGGACTTCATGTGACTCTTTAATGCCTGACTCTGGTTAAAGCTCTTTTGACAAGTGGGGCAGGTGTAGAGATCTTGGTGAGCATCTGTTTCTCCTTGATGGCCATGAACACTGGCGATGTGGCGCTGCAGGGTGTTACGTTCCACGGCAGCATACTCGCACAGCTGACAGCGATGCAGCTTCTCACCAGACTCTCTCAGCATGTGAATCCGCAGCTTGCTTTTGCTGGTAAAGTAGCGCTTGCAGGTGGGACACTGCAGGCTGGGGTCGGGAAAATGCAGACGCATGTGCTCCATCAGGTGTGAGCGTGTCTTGAAGCAACGCCGACATTCCGTACATATGTGAGTGCGAAACATGTGCTCTGTGCCTTCTGCTACATGATCTACAACACAGCAACACACAGATTTGGATATCTAGTACACATTATAATGATTACTTTTAAGTTTTTACAATTGCAAACACATATTATTAACAAATTAATACAAATTTATCTGCTCTGGGGAAATACCCAGTAAAGCAAAACTTGACAATTTTCTATTAAAATTGTTCTATTCTTTAAATACCAAAGCAATTCATTACAATTTTTAACTATTTTATAATCTAAAGAATGACATTGCACATTTTATCCATTTAGAGTTACCTATAAAATTGTGGAATGTACATTAATCACAGCTCTTACTGTTCCCCCATCAGTCTCTCATTTACATGGGACCAACAAATACAGCTTGTCATGATACCAAGAAACAGCTAACAAACTAACTGTATCTAACAAACTGCTTTAGGACTTTTTGATGGCTTGATACATTTCCCCCTCACGTGTTTCTTTACTCTCTGTACTGAAGATTTTACCAAGTCAGATTTTCAAGAAACTGCTCTCCCTCTGATGTTACCTTGAGACTCCTTCCAGAAATATTAATATTTCTTAACATGAAACTTCACCATATCAACAAACACAGTGTTTGTGTTGCTCTTTGAAAACTTATCAGCCAAGGTGGCAATGTGGATGTAGGTAGCAAAATTTAGAATTTAGTCAGGGCAATTTAGGACCACCAAATCTGCATATCTTTGGACTCTGGGAGAAAACCAGAATACTTAAAAGGAAAACCACTAAGCATGGGGAAAACTGCACACATACCCGAGGGGGGAATCTAACCCAGACCCAGAAAGCTTTTGCCGACTAAGTCACCAAGTCACCTTGGAGCAAACATTTAACTCTAATTTACCCCAACAAGAAGGAAGTGCCACCTTGTGGTGTTATTTGGTTTAACTATGTAGAGACTAACTTGAGAAAAGTCCACAATACAAGTCTCTGTGTCAGTTGTTGTTACAGATCATTATAATAGAGTGATTGAATGAGTGTGGTACTAAAAACCTGTAAATGGCCATGTAGCTAAATTGCTTTCAGAGAAAATTTAAGAAAAAGCTTCCACGTTTAGCCTTTTTCTATTCAACAGTGCTGTGGTAAAAATAGCACTATATATATTTTTTAAATGAGAGTACAAAGAATTGTTCACCTTGGACTGAGACTATGGATGTTTTCCTCTTGCTTGCTGCTTTTCCTCCTTTGCAAAGCTTTTTTGCTCGAGGTCGTGAACTCTCAAGATCAATATCATCATCCTGGGCAGAAATATTCTCTTGTATTGATGCCTTTTTGCGAGAGTTTTTATTGCACATTGAGTCATTTATGTCTTTCTGCTCATTACCTGCTAATAAATATTGGTGCATTAGAGGGAATTCAATAAAAAAATTTTTTTAATTCAGTAGTCCAAAAATTTTATAATTAGATACATCATAAATGTTTATGTAATGCATTTAATTGAAAGTTTTTTTTATCTGCTGTTACTTCATCATGTATACCCAAGATATGCTACTGTACAAAAATATGCAAAAAAGTGCTGTTAAATAAAATAAAAGTAGAAATGCCTGCAAAAAAAACTTTCAATAGTTAAAAATAAAATATACAAAGAGCAACAAACTAAGAAATTGAGCAAAATAGTTCGGTATGAGTTTGAAAAATGCATCAGTAATCTCAAGTACACTTTGTGCAGTTTATAAGGAGATTGCTTGTTAAGTTCTTATTTAGCATCTTGTAGAATCTGCCACAGATCTTTAGGAAACTTTGACTGCCACAGATATATCTGTTTTTGTTTTTTAATAATGCAGAAGTCATAAAATAACATCTAACAGTAAATTTTCATTTAAAACATCTGGGTGACGTTTGTATAGTGCTGTAGGTCAATTCACAAGTACCATTATTGACTTTAGCCCATCTGTTGCCACACAAAATTTCATCCCTGGTCAATAATTGTCCCATTTCATTAAGGGAAAGCTGTCTATAGCTTCAGATAGGCTACAATCATTAACTGTATACCTAAAAAGGAAATGATCTTACTTCTGTTTGAAGTCTCTGTTCCAGTCTCATTCTGTGCACTATTATAAAGCTGCTCCTCAATGCAAGTTTCTCGGTTTTGTGTTTCCATTTTTCTACATCTGTGAAAACACATAAAATGCTTGTGTGTTAAACTTTCAGCCAGTCTCTGGGAGACATCAAGGTCCACACCTGTAATAAAAAATATATGATAGACCAAACTGATAATACAAAGTTATCTTGATTAAAATATATATATAGAATTACATAATAGTTTACATTCCCTTAGAGCAAAACTAAGAAGCCATAAAAAAAACTAATAAATAGTTTCATTCAACAGGTATTAAACATACCATACATAGCCATAGACTAAATATGATTTTTGAAGCATAATCGACCATACCAAGAGTAAATGAAAGCTTATGAAGAGGCAAGTGAGTATGGTCTGTATTTTGGGAGTAACCCCACCTCACACAATGCTCCCTGAGCAGGATAAAGTATTTACAGATGAACACTGTCTATCTTCACACAGACACACACATTTGAGTAACTAGAGTTCTCTCAGTTGTAATATTCTCAAAATGTGTTTTAATCATTTTGTGCTATATTTTTTTTGTTGTATTTCTTTTAGGATACATACACATGGATTGTTTTGTATGTACTGTATATATTCATTCATCTTGTAAATCACCCATCCTGTACAGGGTCACGGGGGCCTGGAGCCTATTCTAGGGGACTTCTGGCCCGAGACAGGGTACATTTAGATTTAGGCATTGGGCATTATCCAGAGCAACTCACAAAAGTGATTTGAACTTTCCGTCACTGGACAGATCCTTACACTGGGTTACTAACTATAAGAACCATCAGTCAAACACTGTTCAGTTTTTTTTTCTTCTTCTTAGGTACCCAAATACCTAAGAAACAGATAGGTCTTTAGTTGTCGCTTAAAGATTACCAGTGACTCAACTGTATGGACATACTGTATAGAGGAAGCTCATTCCACCACCTAGGAGCCACCAACTAGATGTCTAGATGCATGTTTTCCTAAATCCCTGAAAGATGGTGAGACCAGTCAAGCAGTACTGGAGGATCGGCGGAAACATGGTGTAGTGCGGGGCATGACTAGAGTGTTTAGGTAAGTGGGTGCTGTGCCGTTTTTAGCTTTGTAGGCAAGCATCAGTGTTTTGAGTTGGATGCGGGCAACTACAGGATACGAGTGGAAGGAGTGGAGAAGTGGGGTGGTGTGGGATAATTAAGAAAGGGTACACCCTGGACACAGTCCCAATCCATCTCGGGGTTACGTGTGCACACACACTAGGCTATTTCTTTGGACTGTGGGAGGAAGCCACCAAACACAGGGAGAAAATGGAAACTTCGTGCAGGTGGGAATCGAACCCTCGACCCTGGGGATGCAAGGCAACAGTGCTAACCACTATACTGTATATTAAAATGTCTTCATTATGGGATATACAATTCTGTGCTGAAAAAGATTTGTGCCAAATAACATACAGGATAAATAACTGAATATTAAGTGTATTAAACCATGGAGTGTAGGGGTCTGGTGCATTTCTATGGAAAGAATTGAGACCTACTGCTTGACGGTTTCGGCTGTTTTCTCTCCGCAAAACAATGCACTCCTCTACAGGCTAACGTCACAGCGCGTGCTGGTCGTTAAAACAGCTGGCTCGGATACTACACCTGTTTAGGCATGAAGATTACTGGGCCACTTTTAATTCAAATATACGTTGGTAAAGTTAATTAAGCAAATGAATAATAGATGCCTGTTCTGTTGTGATAATGTTTGAAATCGGGAACCTACAAGCACTCACCTGATGAAAATTTCGCGTGAGCGGCGCCACCCTTCGCTATATTGTTAAAAAGTCAAAAGAGTATTTATTTACAAATCGGTTTAATGTACAACATGTAGCAGTTTAACATTTCCATACAAGACAGTCGCTTGTTTTTTCTCCTTTAAAAAAAATCTATATACGGTAGCGAGCAACACGGAACTATTTTTGGTGAAAGTCGTTTCAGGCGGAAATATTTTCCTGAACAACGGAAGCGTCATAGAGGTCGCCATGTGATTTGTCCAATGAGATCGCGCTTGTATGGGTTAGTGTGGACCTGCTGTGTATCTGTCATTCAATGGATGTAATAAAACATTCAATGATTTAAAACAAACAGTGAGGTGCAAACGATCCAGTGAAATGCCAATCTTATAAACGTAAGTCATTCTTTTTGTGTAGTTTATTCAAACCAATATATATTGCAGTATATGAATACTGAATTCTATTTCAGTACAATATTTTAGCTATTAAATGTGTTTGTGTCTCAATGTTTTGCAGAATGCACGCAGAAGACGGGAATCGATACTGCTCCTGATTGCTGACTGATACCTTTTGCACAGCCCAATAATGACTTTTTCAGATTTTCTGGGAGCTTTAAAGGACAACCCCTATTTTGGGGCTGGTTTTGGACTAGTTGGTGTGGGCACAGCGCTTGCAGTTGCAAGAAAGGGGACACAAATTGGTATGATATTTTTTAGGCGCCACTACATGATCACGCTTGAGGTTCCCAGCAGAGATAAGAGTTACCACTGGTTGTTGAGCTGGATCACTAAACATGCCAAGCATACACAGCACCTCAGTGTGGAGACCTCATACATGCAGCATGAGAGTGGACGGGTCCACACACAGTTTGATTTCCACCCAAGTCCTGGAAACCACATCATTTGGTGAGGCCAGAGGTGTCATCAGGCATCATTGTCTTAACAAAATTTTTCCTCAACTAATCTACAGAATTATGTTAATCAAAGCAGACGATTTAAGTCTCACATTCCTGCAGTAAAAACACAAAATGTACATCTTTATACAACTTATATCTGTTGCCAGACAGGTTCCCAATGTGAGTCCTGTTTTACCTACTGTCCTGTACATTTTATTGTTCAAACACACGCACTTCACAATTGTCAATTATCAAATTTTTAAGAGCATGTTCTGTATGTTGGAGAAGGAAAAGCAGGGGCCCTCTAGCTGTGGAAAGGACATCAACTCAGTAACAAATGTAAATTGTCAGATTCATATTGGTGAATTAATAAAATGAATGCATGAGCAATGTAATAAATTACTCTTTTTTTTCTTTTTTTTCCCCCTTTTTTTTTTTTTTTTTTTAGGTATGGCAGAAAATGGATAAGAGTGGAGAGGACCAGAGAGAAGCAGATGGTGGATCTGCACACAGGAACACCTTGGGAATCTGTTACCTTTACAGCCTTTGGCAGAGATAGGCAAATTTTCTTCAACATATTGCAGGAAGGTAAGGATAGTCTAGTTGATTCTTGCAACTAAACTACATCTTTAAGAATTATAACTAACGACAACATATTTTGTGGTGTTAGCTCAATCTTAGTATGGAGGGCATCAGCATTCCTTTACACTCTTTGAGATAATCTTAAAGAACTCCATGATTGTTACAAGATTTGTTTATTTACATACAAAAAGCACATCCCTGCTCCCTTAGAACAATGTCCTCATCAGATGCATTGAACAAAAATGTATAGAACAAATGTATGCTGCAGAACTATTTTCTGTTAGTCAAGAACTAGTTTATCAATCAGAAGTATTGGTAAATTTAATGCTACTCATCCTGTTAATGTTGATCTTTTTTATGAATCAAGCCTTTCTTTGTAATAACCAGATCACTTATCTAATATGATATTTGCAGCACGAGAGCTGGCTTTGAAGCAGGAAGAAGGCCGCACTGTGATGTACACTGCTATGGGTGCAGAATGGAGGCCTTTCGGCTTCCCCCGTCGTCGGCGCCCTTTGTCCTCTGTTGTCCTGGAGAATGGAATAACTGAAAGGATTGTGTGTGATGTGAAGGAATTTATTAGTAATCCAAAGTGGTATACCGACAGAGGTATAATAGATACATAACCTATTAACCTATGGACTCACTGTCTAAATATTAGTGTGTTTTAGTCTTTGAATCATTAATAATTACTTTTTCTTTTTAAAGGGATTCCATACAGAAGGGGATATTTATTGTTTGGACCTCCAGGATGTGGAAAAAGCAGCTTCATGTAAGGCTAGTGACTTAATGTATCTTGGTATAAAGCATCATTCTGTAGTTATTAAGTTACCCTGGTGTGCTAAAATATATTAAGATAGTGGTACAGTGATACTTAGACACAACATGTATCATGATATTTGTTTGTTTTCTACAAGAACATAAAACAGGAGGGAAACATTCAAAAACATTTGTATTTTAATGTCAGAACATATGATTTAGCTGTAATTTTAAGATATCATGGTGGCATAGTGGTTAGCACTATAGCCTCACACTTCCAGGGTTGAAGGTTCAAGTCCCACTTTGGGTCTGTGTGTGGAGTTTGCATGTTCTCCCCGTGCTTGGGGGGTTTCTTCCAAGTGCTCCAGTTTTCCTCCCACAGTCCAAAAACATGCAGGGTAGGCTATTTGGCATTTCCAAATTACCCATAGTGTGTGTGCTTTTGTGCTCTGCAATTGGTGTACCCCGCCTCATGAATAGGCTCCAGGACTCCCACGGCCAAGTACAGGAAAAGGCATAGAGGATGAGTAAGGGTGTGGAAATGTCAAAGAATTATCCAGCAATTCTAAAATAGTAAAAAAGTTTCTTTTCATATTTTAATCCATATTGCTGTTGTTTGCAGGCATGCGTGTGTGCATGGTTATTATACAGTATGTGTGTTTATTTTGGTTAAATCTTTCAGCACGGCTCTAGCTGGCGAGTTGGGTTACAGCATCTGCTTAATGAGTCTGAGTGACCGCAGTCTTTCTGATGACCGACTGAATCACCTGCTGAGTGTGGCTCCACAGCAGAGCATCATTCTGCTGGAGGACGTAGACGCTGCATTCGTCAGCCGAGAGCTGCTGCCAACTGAGAGTATGTCTCGTTCTGTCTGATTGTTAGATCTGCCAGCATTTGTAAAATAATACATTGACTTTAAGTAGATTTTTAAAAATCATAAATCTAAACATTACAACTTGTAGCTGAAACAAACCTAAGTGAAACTTTACGTAGTACATGTACTTTTTTGTATATGCCCACTTGTCTATGAGCATCATGTCTCTGTACTGTCTTTCTTTTATGCATACTCTTTGAGAACAGATCCAATGGCCTATCAAGGAATGGGAAGGCTCACATTTAGTGGACTTCTTAACGCTCTAGACGGAGTTGCTTCTTCTGAAGCTAGAATTGTCTTCATGACTACTAATTTCATTGAGAAGTAAGGGTCATTAACTTTATTTTAAACAGAGCATCAGTAAAAAAAAAATGTTCACAAGATAACACGTGCTTTAATTGAAATCGGTAGGTACTGCATACTGAGAATATACTTATAAACAAACTTTAACATTTATTTCTTCTGTGACAAAAGTCCTTATACAAACAATAATTACTTTACTAACCAATGTTATTTCGTTTGTCAGGGAAAAAGTCAGAATTGTGAGGGAGAAAAAAGTCAGAATTCTGAGATTACAGTCTCACTTCTGCGAGGAAAACAAACTAGAAGTGTCTTAGTATAAATAAATATATATAATAAAATATTCTATTACAGATGCTATTATAGAAAGTTAATAAACATCTTCTGACATACAGCAGGTTTAAAAATTCAACAGTGCTGTGGTATAACTCCAGTTATTCTGTAAGGTCCATACATTTAACATTCATTTATACTGTTTGTCATTCGTGTAGCTCCTTTTTTTTTTTTAGATAATCTTGTAAATGCACCATTTCCTGTTTAGTCTTAATATAATATGTTTGCTTTGTTTTCTTTCTATAATGCACCAAAGACTTGATCCAGCTTTAATACGACCTGGTCGTGTGGACCTGAAGCAGTATGTTGGACATTGTACACATTATCAGCTCACACAGATGTTCCGAAGATTCTACCCAATGGAGTCTCCAGCCAAGGGGGAACAATTTGCAATGTGTGCACTGGCAACACACGCAAACCTCAGTGCAGCTCAAGTGCAGGGACATTTTATGCTTTATAAAATGGACCCTGCTGGTGCTATAGACAATGTTGCTCAGATTTAAGAATGATGATCCTTGGAGTATAATCACAACAATTACATGAACTACACAAAATAAAGTGTTAAATGAACAAAGCAGACTTAAATAGATATAAGGACATGGCTTATGATGGTGTGTGACCATTTTGTCAAAATGCACAATATTTGAAATAAAAAAGAAAGCTGTGTATTTCTAAACTTTGGTTTTCAAGCCGTATTTGACAACATTTTAACATGTTACACAAGAGACAAGGAAGTAATGCTGTAGTGAACAGTGTACACACAGCAGGGGTTACTTTTCATGTTTAAAATCAGATTTAGTCCAACATTCTGGAAAAAAAAAAAAAAAACACTAGACACTTACAAATGCCCGTTATTGTACTATCAGTATACCATATTAAGGAAAGCACTAATTTTTAATTTTAATTTAAAGTGCTAATTTTTAATACATAACTATGTTCTACTAGATTTACCAGTAATCTACCAGAAAGATTACCAGAATCCTTACTGACTTTAACTGTATAAGCTAATCTTGTGTGTATTAAAGTGTGCTAATACATAATTTATTATTATTATTATTATTATGCAAATTGTTTTGAGTGTGTTGGAACATCCATTCAAAAACAAAAAAAATGCTAAAGTGATTATGGTTTAAAAATGCAAATATTACCTGTATTAAAAAAAAAAAAAACAATATAGGCAAATTATTTAGTCCTTTCAGTATTCATTTTATAGTGCAAACTGAAGTGAATAGCTGCACAGGTTTTTTGAGTTAACTCATGTTTTAACCCAAGCTGTTGACTTAACTCAAGGTCACATGTCTCCCAACTTAATTCTTATAGGTTTAAACAGTTTTGATAGTTTAAAAGTCTTATTAATTTAATAAATGTGAACTTGTCAAATGTTTTGACATCCCTGGTTTAAAAGATGTTTAAATTGTTTTTTGTTTTTAATTAACATTTAACACAATGTAATGAAAAAAGCTGTAACTGCATGCTTGAAAGTTTCTTATTTTAAACCAAAAGTAAAACATTGCAGCCACATTACTTGACTGTCAAGTAAAATGTAACTAAAAGCTAGAAGTCAATGAAAATTGTAACATCTACAATGTACAATATAGCACCTGACTGAAATACACCTAGAGCACTTCTTTTCAATTACAGAACATTTTAAATTGCAAATCTTCAGTTTAAAAAGTTTCAGTTTCATTTTAACTTTTAAAATGTTATAATTTCAACAAATAAGGATTAGAGTGTAAAATGACTCCTGTTTCTTTGCATTTGTATTGAAGTGCTGAAATAAGGCAAAATGCCTTTTACAGTCTAAAGTGCACAAAAAAACGGAAGAGACTACAAAATAATAAAACAGGTCGACAGCAGCCTCTCAGAAACATGGAATCATGTAAGATTGCATTTGTAAGTGCAATCAAAATGCCTATCACAATCTAAACTGCACAAAACTGCAAAAAAACAATCCTGTAATTGGATTTTTGTAAAATAAGTGCTTACTCAGAACACACTCCTGTTTTACACCATACAAACTGTGAGGCTGGTAATATTTTTAAGCACCTCTACCAAAGAATGGCGTTGTTCTGGAGTTCTTAACTGAAACATTTCAGGCTCAGTGCTGGCAATTTCTTTCTGACTAAACAAGCAGAAGCTGCAAATTTTTTCAACAATGAAGCTCTCATGAGCCTGCAAGTCCATGGGTCGAAGGTTGTCCGCACAGACACAAAACACAGTTCCCTTTATGTACTGCTGTATATCCTTTATATCCTTAATCAATGAGTCAATGAACCGGTTATAACCAAACAATTGCACATCACTGGTCTTTCCCAAAACTGCTAGATTAATTAAATTTATAGTGCAAATTTATTTTTAATGCAAAATTTAGAATTACCCAATATACAGCAGTATATGGACCTTTCTCAGGGTCCCAAGAGGGTTGTAGACTTCAAAATAGTCAATATATAACCCTAAAGCAATGCTAACCTCTTCTTAACCAAAATTGTTTACTTTTTTTGGAGTATCTTGTGTCTTGAAAAGACTTGCAAGTTCATGCAAGCAAAGACTCTTGTTATGGAAAGACTCTTAGATGTTGTTACAGCAACAGATTTGTACTTTTGCACAGTCTGATCATTTGTTACAATGTTATGGTTTGCGAGTAGTTCTCTAACGTAATCAAAAGCTAGAATTTTAGAAAAATATACAATGCCTTGTAACTGTTGAATTATTTTCTGTATTGCACTTTTAGAAATATGCAATACTGTTTGCATAGAAAAAAATTCAAGTTTCTCAGCATCAAATCCTGTTCTTTCCATTGATCATGCCCACAAGATGAAGTCCCAGCTTCAGGTTCACAGTTCAGCTCAGGTTGTGTTTCATCCATGACTTTTTCTGATGCCTCACGCAATTAATAAATCACTAAATCTTTGATGGTGTGATTTTTATGTTTTCTTGTTCAATGGCTGCTAAAGCTAGAAAAATTGTTCGTTTTTAATCTACATTTCTAAAAGGGGCAAAATATTGTTTCTTTATTTCTCATATGTTTCTCAAGGTTAGAGAAGAAATGTGCTTCAGGGCAGACCTCACTCTTCTTCTTTGTCTTTCAGCTATTCCCTTTTGCCACAGCGAATCATCTGCCTCCATTTTACTGCTTCTGTTATGTATTCTTGAGAGGTGTGATTTAAGTGAACTTGTGTTTATGAAGCTACAAACACAATTGTCATAAAAACAGGGCCAGTTTAATCTTTCAGCATGTTGTAGTCTAATGTTTAAGTTCCAAGGTCCCTGCAGAAAATGTATGGTACATGTACAGTATTACTCAAAACTTACACTAAAATAGTGTAGGTTATTCTTACAAAACAACAATAAAAAAAAAACTACACTACTGCTGTTCAAATGTTTTTGATTTGTAGTTTTTAGTTTTATGTTCATGAAGGCTACGTTTACAGTATTTGATAAAAATGACAGTAAAACAACATAAATAATGTGAAATATCACAATTCAACACAGCAGTTTTCTATTGGAATGTATTTTAAAATGTAATTTATTGCTGTAATGTAAAGCTGTATTTTCAGCATAATTACTCCAGTCTACAGTGTCACATGATCCTCAGAAATCATTCATAATTGGATTAACATAAAACTATTATTTTAAGAACAAAAAATAATACTGATCTAAAACTTTTGAACGTTAGTGCACACTGTTTTAAGAGCTAATCTGACCAAATATGCTTTCAAGGAAATATTCAATAGTTTTTTTTTTTTTTTTTACTTAATTGTCTAAGACTTAATGAGCTCCATCTACGGTATATATAATGCACATTTATTGCAATGGAAAAAAATCAAATCAAATCAAATCACTTTTATTGTCACATCACAACACTGGTACAGTACATGTGAGTGAAATTCTTATGTGCAAGCTCCACAAGCAATAGTGGTGCATAAATATGCATATGAATAATACAGTAGTATTACTATTGTGCAAGTATTATAAAAAAAAATACACATCTATATATATCCATATACAGTATACATACATACTGTATACTGTATACACATCTATATATATCCATATATACATACATATATCTACATACTGTATACACATGCGCACATATGCATACATGTATATACACATACACACACGTTTGTGAGAGTATGTCTACTTGTGTATAA
>JAQMYK010000035.1:23407055-23417470 GCA_030014345.1 Clarias buthupogon | reverse complement strand
CCCCGCCCACTAGATCTAGCGAGGGGGAGCTGGAGCTCCAGCTCCTCCCATTTGGCTCTGCAGCGAGCACCACTTGACTTTTTGTCCTCACTGGCTGTGGTGTTTGGATTACTGTTTTCAAAAAGAAAAACAAACAAAAAAAAGATGGTCGCAGCACCTACCACGCATGCGAAAACTTCAAAACGGTAACAGCGCGCATGCTCAAACTCCCAAACCACTGTTCAGTACTTAATCCTTTGTCGAATTCCTAACTTGTTTTCGGCTTTTTCCTGTCTTATTGTCCAGATTACTAAGAAATAATAATTATGCCAACATTTTGCTAGATATTATAATAGTTAATACTAACCATAACTATTATAATATTATTATTATTACAGTGCAGCGTTGTCCTTTCTAATTTTTCAAACTGATGCTTTTATATTCAGGTCGTTCTCTACTAATGGCGGGACGTTTAGTTCCGTTTTCAGCTGAAACGACGACTCTTCGCGTGTTCATTAGATCCACCACATTCAATCTGGAATCGAAGAGAAGTGCAAGTGGAAATGTTACAGCTTCAAGCCCTCCGAGGAGCATCAAAACTGAGGCTGACCTCCCTGAGGTCACTCTCCCCACAACCCTATACAGGTTGATCTTTAAAGGGTACTACAATCGCATACATGAGCTGCAGGTACAGTATGCTATCGTATTGTCCTCCACATAGGGGGCATTTCACATGTCAAGATGACATTTCAGTCATCTTTATACTTGGCACTGTTTGTGACTGGTTAAGATCTGCAGAGTGAAAAAGTTGTGTGCATCTTGTGATTGTTTGACATGTCTCCCAAAATGAAGAGTCGAATGACATTTAGAAAAGTCATGTGCTTCATGTAATTTCTCTAGTTATATGAAAAGCAGCTTTATGGCCCCATGTATAAAATAAGAGATGGTGACAGCCATACAATTGCGCTGAATACTGCGGAGCTGCTGGAGGAGCTGATGAGGAAGGATGATAAATTCCCTAGCAGAGGAGACATGGCTACCTGGACTGAATATCGAGATATGAACGGTTTGGGTTACGGTCCTGTCACTGAGTAAGCCACTTTGTGTTTCTTTGTGTGTGCATAAATGTTTTGCTATTTTGTTTCATTTCAATTTTGTTTCATTAAATGAACTGCATTGACCCAGCAGCATCAAATTTGATACAGCAGTGAGCATCTGCCACATGAAGGTACAGTATAGTCCTTTATCTCCACACTGAGACCTCAGAGAATTATATTACATTGTTTACTAATGAATGAGTCAGCTCTTGAATTGGCTTTCTGTGATTTATAGAAAGCAATGCCGCTCTTAAGTCAAATTAGTTATTTAGAGAGAGAGAGAGAGAGCAATGTAAAATACAGTCTATGTGTTTTCCCTAGGGTTCAAGGACACTAATGCTGCTTGTGTAATGTTATGTTTATTGTCACTGAAAACTAGTTCTAAATAGCTTGATGTAATAATTAAGCAATAAAGAGGTATAACATTTTTGCTGTCTAAAAGCAGTCATATAAAAACTGGGACATTACGAGTCCTGGGGTGTGTAATATATATTTTCTGGACAAAAAGGGACAGTCCAAAGAAAAAGTCAAGGATGGGGACAACCCTATTAAAGAGCCTCTAATGCAGTCACTGTCTACTCACGTGATTGCTTGATTTAAAACAATATAAGAATATAAATTCATATGAGTTTTATGCATTGTCCACTTTTCCACAGAATGTTCTGTATGTGTGCCACTAATTGGTCAAACTTGCCTCTAAGAACATCTGATTAATGAATGATGTAGTTTCAGTACTAACCAAATATAAATTTTTTTGTTTTTCAAACATGGATACACTCAGATGTTTTGTGCTGTTTTATTAGGTCACAACCTTAAGCAAAATCCTTTAAAACATCAAAACTACATGAAATTATATTATAGTTATGATGCACTATAGCAAATGGTTGCACATACAGTGGAACCTCAGATTGCGAGTAATGCGGTTTGCTAGTGTTTCGCAAGACGAGCAAAGATTTTGAATAAATTTTTACTTGAAAAACGAGCAAGTCTTGGTTTACGATTACTGAGTATCATGCAGCACGCATGCGCTTCTTGTTTTGATGCGTCACGTGATCACAACTGTGCCAATGTTGTTTTCTCTCTTTTGCACTGTGGAATTGTGGGTAATCGTCTCCACCGCTGGGTCTTAGTGCGCGACTCTCACTGGTATAATCAACATCCGTGCACGTGTGTACTGTTTACTATAACACTGTGACCACGTGTGTAGGCGTGAAACATATTTTATTTTGTGTTTTTAAGTGTGTGTGTAGGGTGCGCGTGTACTGTTTCTTATAACACACGTGTGTGTGTGCGTGCGTGTAAAGCAAATGTAAGTCTCATTAGAGAGGTTAAAGATCCATTTTCTCCCTCTCTGTTTCAGCCTGTTGTTATGTGTGAGCGCGTAATTTGACACCATGCCCCTTCACACACACACACTCTTGCCTTTGCATCCCCCACTCCCACCCCCTCTCGGCTTCACACACACACACTGCTCTACACAGAAACACTGCTATGTCGCGATTCTTTTCAAAGTGTATTTGTTTTACTTTACCGCAGTGATTCCGTTTGTATGCGCTCACGCGAGTGTCATTAGCAATTTTTCTTGCAAATTTTTCCAATAAAACAGTCTTTCTGTTAATATGTGTGTTTGTGGATGTGTGTGAAGCTAAAGTAAGAAAAGAGGAGGATTCATCCCCTCTCGTCTCCCCCTTCTCATCTTATGCAGTAAACCTTTCTCCTCTCTTATTTTAAATTCACACAAACACACACACTTACACAACCATATACACACACACACACAGAGCCTGCGCGCATAAACTGAACCATTTTTAAAAAAGGGTAAAGTGCAGATTAATTTGTTTTATTTTTACTTTATATTTTGTATTAATTATTTTTATGTATTTATTTTTTTGGTCTGTGGAATGAATAATTTGAGTTTCCATTATTTCTTATGGGAAAATTAGCTTTGATTTATGAGTGTTTTTGGAATATGAGCCCGCTTCCGGAATGAATTATGCTCTTAATCCAAGGTTCCACTGTATTTTTTTTATAAAAAAGAATGTTTTTACACTATAGCAAATAATTGCATATATTTATATATGTAAAATAGACTAAGTGATCCACACACAAAATGTCCTTATCTGATGCATCTCTTTTATCTAGTATACATCTATCAGCAAATGTGTGTTGTATTGAATGCTTTTGATTAACATAAATTACATTGAAGTGCATCCAGAATGTCTGAGCACACAATTCTCCTAGTTTCTACCAACAGTTTTGATTTGTGGGGAATTCTGGATGTTTTCTTAATGCAAAGCATTGACATATGTTGCATTTTTTTTAACCAACAGAAATGGAGAGAAATGGTACAAACTCCGATCTGTACTGAACAAGCGTATGCTGCATCCGAAGGACTCTGTACAGTATGAGGACATGGTTAATGAGGTGGTTACAGATTTTATCAAACACATATACCACTTACGCAAGATGAGCTCCACTGGAGACCTGGTACCCAACATGTCCAATGAGCTGTATCGCTTCTCTCTAGAAGGTATGGCCTTTCAGGTCTTAATTATTATTAATTATAAGACAAATATATTTAGTTGGATTATATAGATTACTCATATAATTACAGGTTTTATATTGTGTGTGATAATATAACTGAGACCTGTGCCTGCTTATTCAGGAATCTCCCGGATACTCTTTGAGACTCGTATTGGTTGTCTTGAGAATGAGATTCCAGCTGAGACTCAAAACTTCATCAACTCCATTGACCAGATGTTAACTAATAACACAACCCTGAATCTGCTTCCCAAGTGGACCTGTAATTTCTTGCCATTCTGGCAACGTTTTGTAAGAGCTTGGGATGGAATCTTCAGATTTGGTGAGAGTTCTTTTCTATTTCATTTCTTTCTCTTTTTTAAAATTATTTTTTTAATTCTAAAAGTACTATAGTTTACATTTGCCTGGCTTTGAATAGCCTGCAAGCTAATTGACAGGAAGATGGAGGACATTCAGAAGCGCCTGGATACAGGTCAGGAAGTTGAAAGAGAGTATCTCAGCTACTTGCTTTCCAACGCCAACATGAGCAAAAAGGATGTGTATGGAAGCGTTGCTGAATTGCTCCTGGCAGGAGTGGACACAGTAAGAAAAACTGTACACTACTATATAATTTTGCTACTTTGTAGAAAACCTAATGTGAAAAGTATATTTAAGAATAAAATGAACAAACATGTCCTGTATCTTAAGACATCCATTACCCTGATGTGGGCTTTGTACCTGCTGTCACAAAATCCAAAGACACAAGACACACTGTATCATGAGGTGAACAGCATCATAATAGGGGACAGAATTCCAACAGCTGAGGACATAAACAGCATGCCCTACCTCAAGGCCGTCATAAAGGAAACTCTAAGGTGGATAGAAAGCAAATTTAAAAAATGTAAAAGTATTGTATTTGACTGAATAACGTATATAGTGTTTCTATATAGCTGATATCTGCATTGTATTAAGCTGTATGTAAGTATTATAGCACATAGCTATATGCAGTTATTTAGGCCTGTTTCAATGTATTTGACCAGTGAAAATTTAATCCAGTAGTGTGCTTGTATCATATCCTGGGCAGCACAGATATCTATGATTAAAAAAAAATCATGTCTGTTAACTTATTACATATGAATGGATTATTTTATACATTATATTAAGACTATTTTATAAATATGTATAGAATGTACCCAGTTGTTCTTATTAACATCCGGCTTCTATCAGAAAAAGATGTGATCATTGGAGGACACTTCTTCCCTAAGAAGGTACTGTTTTTCCCCAAAATGTAAAAATGTTTAAAATGTAATGTCATTTATTAATCATAGCGATTTAATTAATCAACCACTCTTATGAACAGACCATATTTATAATAACTTTAATCAGTTATGATGAGACAATGCTCCATGAATCAAGACTAATCAATTGTCTTTTTAAACAGACTGCATTTACAATCTATCCTTATGCAATCAGTCAGGATGAGACCATATTCCCAGAACCAAGGCTGTTCAAACCTGAACGCTGGTTACGGGATGGGAGAGAGCGACCTAGCCCATTTGGATCCATTCCATTTGGGTTTGGAGTGAGAGGATGTGTTGGTAAACGTATTGCTGAACTGGAGATGCACTTGGCCCTGGCAAGGGTAAGAAACAAATGTTATTTATAGACATACACATACAGTACATATAGCATATAAATACGTACATACATACATACATACATACATACAATATTTGCAAAAATTCTTCAACCTCTGTTAAAAATTGCATGTTTTTGTGATATAAATAACATAACCAAGATAAATGAATGTCAGTTAAATGCATTTTTGTCTGAAACCTGAAATATTTAAAAGTTGTACCTTGTTCTAATTATCTAGATAATGAAGCTGTTTGAAGTCAAGCTGGACCCCAGTGTGGGCGAGGTCAAACCTCTCAGCCGTTCAGGACTTGTAGCAGACAGAAAAGTTCATTTTAAATTCTTGGACAGGAAACATGTAACCAATTAATGATGTTCTAAGATTTAACATCCACCAAAGTAAGCCCCCCACACACACTACGTACAACAAGCTGCAGTTGCAATGTAGTACTATAATCTTGCCGTATTGGTAAACTTGGAATAAAGTGGCATTTGGCCCAATGTTTCTAAATGCACAGGAACTGTTCTGTGGCCTGTAAAACTTGATCTCAGTCAGATTATCAAGCTGTTTAAGTACAGTATGCTCTGTACTCTCATTGTTGTATAAATGTACTGATGAAATATTATTGATTTCTTGTAGTGTGCAAGTCAATAAAGAAATTTCAAAAGAAATTAACTATACTAGCATTTTTTCTCTATCCTCTTATTTTTTAGTATAGCGCTGCTATAAACATGGAAGTAACATACAAAGTTCATATTATAGTTTTTGTAAAAATACACATTACTGTGCATTGTGTGAAATACTACCATGATTTTGATATCAAGTGAAAATAATTCACAGGATATTTTAGCATTAGTAAATTTTTAGCAAATAATGTGGAAGTTCATACAATGTTATACATGCTAAACAGCAATATTTCATGGTGGCTCCAGAATACTTTCAGTATCCATTTTATTTATATTATTATTAATTATTATATGTATTTGATAAGATGATAATTGTTTCTAAGCAGTTTTTGCTTCTGAAGGCTGCAATCATGTTTACGTGACCTCTCACATACTCAACTGATTGCCATAAATAAATAAATAGAGAAGAGTGCCGAATTTGCAAATATCACTCTTTGCTACAAAAGTGTTATCTTGCCTATAAGGACCAATGATCATGTGGTTCATTTTAACACATTAAATTGTTAATGACCCAATTGGGTAATTTAAAAGAAATTATGTAATCAACATTGTAAACCTTAAATAAAAATAAATTAATTAATAAATACAAATGTTTGTAAATGCATCTGCTTTTTACTAAGCATATGAGTATTTGTAATAAGCGGTTTTATCAAAATTCTTTAAAGTAAATGGACTTGTGAAAAAAGTACAGCGCTGTAGCAGTTCCATTTTTCATATTTAAGTTAGATTGAGCTGTGAGAATTATTTAACATTTCAGATTTTTACTGATTTTAGAAAAAAAAACAGAAATGTTGACTTTTTACTTGATTAGCATTTTTAAGTGCAAATTTTGTATAATAAATTTTTTATTGCTATCTGTTCTGTGGTAAACTGTACTGTGATCAGTTTATGTCAATAAACAAATAATGATCTGGTATCAAAGTTCACGCGTGCTCTTATGCCACTATCTTGTTATAGCAGTTTGTGTTCTGTTTAGTCAAAAGTTAACAGTCCAGTTAACTGTTCTCCTTCATAATTCTTTCTGCAAGTGAAACACAAGCTGTTGTTTTTATAGTCAGGTCCTACTCTACTAATGGCAGGACGTCTAGTGCTGCGCTCAGCTGAAACGACGGCTGTTCGTGTGTTCCTTAGGCTCACCACAATCAGTCTGGACTTCAAGAGAAGTGCAGGTGGAAATCCTACAGCTTCTGTCCCTCCTGGCAGCATCAAGACTGAGGCTGACCTCCCTGAGGTCACTCTTCCCACAATCCTGTACAGGTGGATCTTTAAAGGGTACTACAAATGCACACATGAGTTGCAGGTACAGTGTGCTAAGTGATATAAAGCTTTCACATGGGGGCATTTCACTGCTGTGTGATTTATTTCCTGTGCTCTTAGTCATTCTGATACTTTGCCGTGTTTGTGCATAATTAAGTTTTGCGGAGTGAAAACAAGAATGTAAATGAGTAAAATTTTGTGCATCTTGTGATTGATTGACATGTCTCTCATACTGAATATCTAATGACATTTGCAAAAGCCTACTGTATTTTTTAAAAATGATTTCTTTAGTTATATGAAAAGCAGCTTTATGGCCCCATGTATAAATTAAGAGCCGGCAAAACCCACAAAATTGTGCTGAATACTGCGGAGCTGCTGGAGGAGCTGATGAGGAAAGATGATAAATACCCAAGCAGAGGAGACATGACTATCTGGACTGAATACCGAGATATGAACGATTTGGGTTACGGTCCTGCAACTGAGTAAGCCACTTTGTGTTTCTTTGTGAGTGCATGAGTGTTTTGGTGTAGTACTTATTTTAACTGTGTTGTTTTATTTTAAGGTCTACTTTTAAAATTTAAGCCAAGTCCCTTTCTCTGTTTATGGACATGATGAACACCATTGGGTGACTGTCTACCCATTTTCCACTGAGACCTTAGGAAATGACATCATGTTTGAGTAGTGCCATAAATACACTGCCTGGCCCAAAAAAAAAAGTCACACACTCCAGTAATTCATTCAGTCACCTTTAGCTTTGTTTACAGCACACAATATGGTTGCTAGTTTATGTGTGAAAATACTTCCATTACCACTCACATAATTTGGGAAGAAAAGCTCCATAGATGTGATACCCTGGTCATTCAGAAAGTTCAGTTCATCATTTGACTTCATTTTATTGCCACATAACATTGTTAAGCCTAGATCATAACACTGCCTCCAGAGGCTTGTATAATGGTCACTATGATGCATGATGGATATATCGCTTTATGTGCGTCCCTTCTTACCATAACATGCCTATCGCTCTGGACTAGGGTCCATTTGAACTCATTAGACCACATGGCCTTTTTTCATTGCTCCAAAGTCCAACATTTATGATCCCTAGCAAACTGAAGCCTTTTTATTGCCAAATTGCCTGTAGTGTGTGAAGGAGCATGTGAACGTGAGTATGTGTGTGTGCCCTCCAATGAATTGGCATCCTGTCCCGTCCTGGGATAGGCTCAAGGCCCCCCGCAACCCTGTATACAGGGATATAAAATGGTAGAGGGTGAGTGAGTTTTTTTTACCATGCCAACTATTACTCTAAAATATTTTAGCCTATACTCACACGCTATTTTAATAAGCTACAAATTAAAGAAAAATGCATACAATTATAATTGTATATACATACAGTTCCACACAATAGAGAAATGCTGATAATTCCCTTAAAAATGCTGAAATATGTTGCATTTTGTATTCCGTAGAGAAGGAGAGAAATGGTACAAACTCAGATCTGTGCTGAACAAACGTATGCTGCATCCAAAGGACTCTGTGAAGTATGAGAATGTGGTTAATGAAGTGGTCACAGATTTTATCAAACGAATATGCCATTTACGCAAGATGAGCTCCAGTGGAGACCTGGTACCCAACATGTCCAATGAGCTGTACCGCTTCTCTCTAGAAGGTATCTCCTGTCAAGTTGTACCTGTAGCTGTCTAACAATTATATAGTACATCTCAAAAAAGTAGAATACTGTGAAAAGGATCATTTTTCTTTCGTAATGTAATTTAAAAAGCAAAACTCTCCTATCTCATATAGTTCAAGCCTTTTGTGTATTAACTGCAATGGTTACAGCTTACAGCTCATGAAAATAAAAATCCAGTACCTCAAAATACTAGGAGTACTGAAGACTAGGTTGCTTTGATATCAGCCTTCAGCTTGTCTGTATTGATTGATCAGGTGTTTATCTTGCTTATCCTTCTCTTGACAATACTCCGTAGATTCTCTGTTGGGTTCTGGTCAGGTGAGTTAGCTGGCCAACCAAGCATAGTAATATCATAGTCAGTACTCCAGTTCGTGGTAGATTTGGCACTAAAAGTGTAGGTGCTAAGTCCCACTGAGAAAAGAGGTTGGCCTCCCCATAAAGCTTGTGAGCAGATGTAAGCATGAAAAGCTTTAAAATCTCCTGGTAGATGGCTGCATTGACTTTGGACTAGATAAAACACAGTGGACCAACACCAGCAGATGACATGATGCCCCAAAGCATCATCGACTCAGGAAACGTCACACTGGACTTCAAGCAACTTGGATTCTGTGACTTTCCACTCTTCCTCCAGACTCTCGGCCCTTGATTTAAAAATGTACTGCAATATTTGTTTTTAATCTGAAAACGTTATTTTGACCACTGAGCAGTGGTAAACTTCTTTTTTCTCCTTAGTTAAGGTAAGACACTACTTACATTGTCCCTGGCTAAGGAGTGGTTTGATAATACCATTTCATAAAGATGTCTTTTTGTGGTGGCTCTTGCCTGCCTCATGCACTGACTCCAGCCACACTCTGATCCATGTGAAGCTCTTCAGAGATTTTGAATCAGCTTTGCTTGACAATCTTCTTAAGGCTGTGATACCTGTTGCTTTCGCACCTTTTCCTAACAAACTTTATTATTTAAGGCAACTTTCCATGAATATGCTTCAATAATGACTTCTGTGGCTTGACTCTCCTTGTGGAGGGTGTTGATAATCTCCTGGACAACTGTCATGTCAGCAGGGTTCCCCATCCATGTACTGAACTAGACCAAGAGACACATGGTATTTATACTTGATGAATAGTAATTTACTCAAGATTTAAATAAAATATTATAATATTTTGAGATACAGTGGAAACTTGGAAACTTGCGAGCAACAAGTTAAAGAAGCGAGGTCTTGATATGAGTGCTGTAGTATGCATGCGCTTTGTCTGCCGAGCATCATGTGACCACAACTGAGCTAATGGTTCTCTCTCTTGTGCTGTGGGATTGTGGGTAATCACCTTCCATGTTTACTATAACAGGATAAGTCGTCCTACAGTAGCCCCCCTCACTTCCGCTCTCATCTGACACCAGTCACGGTTATTTTTAAAGGCACACTGTAAAAAATCTGACCTAGGGTTTACTTTAAAAAATTATGGCAACAAAGTGACACCTAACATATTTACTACTATAATAATGAGTAAGAAACATAGGATAAATTATTTAAATGTAAGACAAAATATATATTTAATTGTAAA